>JAHBCN010002475.1:0-90823 GCA_019359885.1 Listronotus oregonensis
AATTTCGTTATTGCGCAAAATCGGCGGGGCCAACTCTGACAGTTATTTTCATACTGGGCTGGACATTTTTTGATCGAATGGGCCATAGTATTGGGCTTCCATACACCTTTAAACTTCCTTGAGTTAGATAGATAACTAAGATTAAGAAGCAATAGTGCATTTCGGTCAATCAGTAATTCCTAAAAAACACACTTAGAAAAAGGTAATGTCCTTGCGTTCTTCATCTCTTTGTTATTTGTTTCCGAGAAAAAATATTAAGGAGATGGTTCTTTGATGGGCAAAGAAAGAGATTCGACGTGTTTTTGAATCAAAATCAATTTTATGCAGGAGGGCCATTATGATAACAGCAATACCTAATTATCTCCAATCTAAGTCAATTGTACTTTGTAACATACACGGCAAAAATTTGCACTGACACATCCAAAACTCTGCAAATCTGGATAGTCTCTTGCATTTTTTTTTTTTCATTTATTCTTTCTGCTAGACATACATACCTGGTAATTTCATCGTATTGCGTTTTTTATTGTTGTGAAACCTCAAATTACAGGTTTACGATTATTTAGTGTTGCACTTTTATCTTCGTATTGCATCGGTAGCCCTGTACTGTCCCTTATGTATGCATTCGTTTGCGCTGATATGGCGCTCTCGTTTTGCTTACTAGAGTCCTAATTTCCTCCCTAGTGATGCGAGTACTGTTAGTGGTAGGAATCTTATGTCATTTGGGTCCAGCCATGCCGTTCCTAGACATTTCCCTCTGATGTGCCCATGTGCTGGGCAATCCGAGAGGTCGCCATACATATGTATGAATCTTCCCTCTCCACACCATCTACATATACTTGTCTCACTTTTTCCTATCTTGTTGAGATCGTGTCTGTTTCTACAATGACCTGTCAGTATGCCTGTCAGGTTTCTCATTTGCATCCTATTGTATTATAGTACTATAGTAGTATTTTGCCTGTGTTATCAAAAATAATTAAAAGAATAATGAATAGTCAAATTAAGGAATATGAGAAGCAGTGCAGTATTTTGCCGGATGTGCAGTCTGGGTTTCGAGATTTGCATGGCTGTAATACTGCTTTGCTCAAGGTGACAGATGATGTTTTTGAAACCACTGACCATGGCGAACTTACAGTGCTGGTTTTGCTGGATTACCCAAAAGCTTTTGACAAGATGAATCATACACTTTTATTGGCTATTCTGAAGCAGTTAGGCTTTAGGAAAAATTTTTGTGGTCTTGTTAAAGAGTATCTAAGTGGTAGACGTCAGAGAGTTAAACTGAATGGTAAATTGTCACAACCTCAAAATCTTTTATATGGTGTGCCACAGGGCTCAATCCTGGAACCTTTACTCTTTTCTTTGTACACTTCCCAGATAATTACATACCTAAGCCCACTTTTATGATGATGACACCCAGATTTATAAGTCATTTAAACCTGATGACATATAAGGTTTGTTCCAGCGCGTCGAAAAACCATCACCGAACGATCACGCTCATGCGCAGTTACGGTTTCAGAACGGTAATTCTGATACATGGCCTAAATTGAAAACTGTTTGGGTTGACTTGCGCATTGAACATCTTGGCACTGGATTTTTGATTTTTACCAGCTGTTTCATGTTTATTGTTTCATATTTCATCTTCATATATTTACTATTAAGGTAGGATTATGCCGAAAAGTTAAGTTAATTTAAGTTAACAAAAATTAAGTTATTATAAATAAAGACATTTTTGTGAAAACATGCCAATCAGTTTAAAAATAACAATAAAATTTAGCATACGTAGAAATCACTGTTAATAGGGTTTTCGTGATTTCTATTTTATTGGTGCAGTCTCTGGCAGCTGTCCGATAATTTGTTAACTTCTTAAATAAATATTTGTTTAAAAAATATATACTTTTGTTACATTTTTTTATAACGCATGGGAAAGACGAGTTTCTGTAAGTATTATGATGTTATTGTGTGGGAGTTTAAATGTTTTAAAAATGAAACGTTTATTTCATTTTATGATAAGGTTAAAAAATTAAAATAAGTTAAGAAAGTTAAAAGTTGTTTATCTTTTTAACTTAACTTAATTTTTAATTTATGTGTATATTTATAACCATTTGATCACATAATGTTTATCTTTTCTTGTGTGACTTTAACTTAATTTAATTTTTCTGCATAATCCTAACTTTATTTAGCGAATAGCGTGCAACGTGCTTTAGCATTTTCTATTTCCTCGCTTGTTTAATTATTCAAAAACATTAATTTTTACACCTCCTAAGCAAATCATTAAATTTAATTATCTTTAAAGATGAGTGACGATATTATGAGTGATATTTGCTAACTTTAATCACAAAAATAATAAGTAGAAAAGTAGAGTTATATTTTTAAAACAAAAAATTCAAAAACGTTTGATTTGACAGTCCCAAAAACGATCCGCATGCGTCTAAGCGCACCAAAAAACAGTTCAAAAACGATTTCGAAACGATACCGGATTTCTTGTTGGAACAAACCTATAGTGTTCTTTTAATCAAATTAATACCGACCCGGGTGCTATTTTGGGGGCCTCACAGTATCATTGTCTTAGCATCGATCTTAGAAAAATGCTTTGTGATTCCATTGTGTTGCCACATTTTAATTTTGCAGACGTGATTTATGCTCCCTGTCTCTTGGGTGTGGATGCATACAGAATTCAGCTTGTTCAGAACTGTTGTGTTCGTTTGATTGGGGGCATAAAGGGAAGAGAAAGAGGAGTATCAGCCAAGATTCAGGAAATTAAATGCTTGAGGATGGACGAAAGACGAGTGTTACATTCACGCGTTTCACACTGATGCTCACAATTTGGATGTTGGACATAAATTTACTATTAGTACACTTGCACACTTTACCACCAATTTTAAAAGGTCATTTAGCTTTAATATAGCCAAATATAATAAAGTCCCTGTTAACCTTAAGTTTTGCACGGGTGTAAAATTTAATACGGCTATTAGGAGGACTATTCAACACTTTTTATAATTTGTACCATCTCAGGCACTTCACAGGTTTCATGAAAGTGTTTATTTTAGTTTTTCATTTTGGTGTTAAAAGGATATTAACTTTAATATATATGTTTTTTTAAAATTTATTTAGACAGAATTAGTTTGCATGTATGTTTGGTTCAAGATTTGTTTATTTAGAAAATATAGCTCCAAACTTAAAATCTTTTGAGGTAATCTTGGTTAATAATAATGTGTATTAAGGTATTAGTCGTTATTTTGTTAAATTATTAGGTTGGTTTTTTTATATTCAATTTGTAGGGACATTAAATTATATTTTTTTATTTTAAGCGAGGAAGTTTGCTTCAACTTCGTCTTTTGTATTTTTTTTCTATTTTCAATAAAGTCAGTTTATTATTATTATTATTATTAATATTTATTACATTTTGTAGCTATTCCAACCCGACCATTATTTCGGAGTCTTAAACGAACATTTGGAGTCCATGATGAAGCGCTTTGTCGAAGGCAAAAAGAAGAAAGTAAAAAAACAATTTCAAAATATGTTCCAATTGAAGGTAATGCAGAGCATGTGTGCTCCCGGTGAACCTGTAGGATTGTTAGCAGCTCAGGTATGAATTCTTACCAATTTAGTAAAAATAGTTACCCTACCACTTACAGTTGGCGACACATATTTTTCAAAAAGAAATTGCATATCACTTTGTTATGATTTAAATATCATTATTAGTTATGTCTAGCATGCTCATGTAAAACGTGGATTGTTTTCTACAAAAACAATTTATATCAAAGGATTAACACTTTGAAATTATCTTCATTATTAAATATTTAATTTTATTAGTCCATCGGAGAACCTTCCACTCAAATGACACTCAACACGTTCCACTTTGCCGGAAGAGGTGAAATGAACGTCACTCTTGGTATCCCGCGTCTTCGAGAAATCCTGATGATGGCTTCGAAAAATATCAAAACGCCGTCCATGGAGATTCCGTTTAAAAGCGTACCGAACTTGGAGGAACGGGCGCTTGAATTAAAAAAGAGATTGACTAGGGTGGTGGTGGGAGACGTTCTGGAAAAGATTGATGTCAGTGTCAAGTTGGATTTAGCGCCTAGAAGGTAGGAGATGAAACTGATAATTTTAGTTTTATTCGTTTTTCATTAAATTATTTTAATTTAGAACTTATTTCTTCCTTACCTAATTTTTTAATAGGTACAGAGTGTCCCATGTTCGACACTTTATAGGGTATTTCCGTAATTGTTAACGCTATCAAAAAATTAATATAGGCGTCATGTACTCTTTTTGGATCAAACTTAAAATGGTAAAATCAAAATTTGAAAATTTTCGCTCGCTTAAGAGATATGGGAGAAAATCAAAAAATTTGCCAATTTTAGAATATCCTTTATTTTCTTTAATAAAAGAGATACAAAAAATGTTTCATACAAAAGTTTCTTTTTAATGATTTTTGAATAATATGCCGTTTTCAGAATAAGTATACAAAGTCAGGTAAAAAAGTTATCGGACTCATTTTTAAAATGGGACACTGTATATTGTAGTTTAAAAAGATAGCAAATTAAATTTTAAATATGTTCTATAGTTTTGTAGCAGATTCATGTTTCAGTTTGTTTTGGATACTTGCCTTACTACTTTTTGGAAAATGGAACCTCTTCGGTCCAGGTCCCGGGGTATAACGAGCTGACCCTGTTCAGCCCTATTGACCCCTATGAACTTGCAGATCGCCTGCAACAAAAAAGAAGAAAAACCCTTCAAAAAACCCAAAAATCAAAAACATGAATCTACGTTTCGGTGGCCGGTCGGCACCGTTGTCAAGATGAAACTAAAACAAAAAATTAAACTAAATTTAAAGAAATTTTGGTTCTAAAAACTTAGGAACTTCTAATAGTTTTTTTGACGTTTTGTCATTAATAACTTTAGGTTATTTTTTATTATTATTAAACCAATATCATCCATGGGGTGTTATATTTTTGAAAAGATAATTTAATTTGCTATCTTTTTAGGTTAAAATATACATGGTGTTTCATTTAAAAAAAATTAGGTTAAGCCCGATAACTTTTTTACCTGACCCTTTAAACTTATTCTGAAACGACAGACTAACCACAACTAACCGCAACAATCATTTTTAAAAAACTTTTGTATAAAAAATTTTAATGTGTCCCTTTAACTAAGAAAATATGAGCAGTATCGCCGGACCATAGGCAGATCCTGGGGAATGTCACCTACACTACGGTGCTGTCGTCTGGAGACAGAAAATCCAGCAGACAACAGCCACCCGAAAACTGGACCAAGATCAGAGAATGCTTTATCTCAACACCACTGAAGCCATGAGAACGACACCAACTAGGGCCATGGAGGTAATCCTAAACCTCACACCCCTTGACATATTCATCAAGGAGGTTGTTGTGACGGTTATTTGCGCCTCCGCACTGTTGGTACAATGCCCGATGTGGGAGTTGGCACACAGAGACATTGTTTGTGGATTGGGGCGATAGGTTCGCTTCCACTACTTCAGGCGAAAGTCGACTCTATTGCGCCATGTTTTGTTTTTAACAAACCCTACAAAACTGACATTAAAGGAGAATCGAACACAAACATGGCAGGTGTAATCAACATCTACACAGACGGTTGAAAAAAAAAGAAGGTACAGGATGTGGAATCTATTCTACATCTCTAAACTTAAACATCAAATGGGCTACACCTCGGGTCTGGTACTAGAATGTCACCGTGCCCTTGCGGATGCTTCCAGCAGAAATGTGGTTACCTTCTGCTAGACCAAAGGACACGCTGACGCCAAAGGCAACCGCATTGCTGACTCGTTGGGCAGGAAGGCTGCCGGGACCAAACCTTTTGGACCCGAATCTTTCGTAGGTCTGACAAGGTCTGCAATAAAGGACCTAATCAAAAGACACTCTCATCTGCAGTTTACAAGACGATGGGATGAAACAGTAAACTGAACTTTTCCTGGAAGTTACTGAAGTATCCTGACCGAGATACAGCTAAACATACTTGGTAATGCCGAGGGCGAACCTTCGCCTCATCACGGGTGTTCTTACTGGACATTATCAATAACGAAAGTACCTCTTTAGAATGGATATAAATGACTGAGAGTGGAGCTGTTCCTTTGTGATTGCCCTGCACTCTCGTCCAAGAGAAGATCCATGCTGGGCGAGTATTGGCTTTCCTTGGCCGACATTAAGGACATTTCCCTCGGCGACGTTGTCACCTACTTTAAATCAGTAGAATGGGCAGCTTACTGAGTAAGGAGGAAGCACAATGGGCCTACTGAGGCCTAGGAGCCGTGATAGCAATCACCCTTCTCATTTTCAGATTCAAAACTAAGAAAATATCGGATAATTCTGAAATTATGATTTTAAGTTTGACCCAAAGAGAACACATAGCGCTTATATTTCTGTTTTGATAGCACTAACAATTAAGGAGATACTCTATAAAAGTGTCAAAAATGGGACACCCTATACAAAGTTATTTTTTGCAGGCAGCACAGATACACTCTTAAATTCCAGTTCTTACCCTCCGAGTGTTACAACGAAGAATACTTGGCCTCGACGAAGTCCATTTTAAAGCACATGAAAAAGAAATTCTTCAAAGAAATGTTTATAGCTATTGCCAAAGTGTCTAAGGTCAGGTCGAATTTGTAAGTATTCATAATAACGTTTTTTTATATAATTGGAATATTAGCACACGCTTTTGCCGTACATTGAAGATGGCCCCACATGCGGTACTTCGCGTACCTCATATTATGGGCACGTGTTAGTTTTGGTGGTTATATTAACACTTTTGGTAAACACCCTTGAAAGGTAATTTATTGCAAAAACTAAATTTTGTAAATTCTTGACTTAGAATCATGGGTATACGTTTAGCAACATAGATTCGGAAACTTTATGAGAAACAGGGGCGTCTGATGAAAGAGAAAAATTAACGGGAGAATCAAGGATAGAATTGTCAGCAACTTGTTGGGCAAATAGATAAAGTCTATAAGAGTTATTTAAGTGTAGCTTACAAAAACAATTATCACATTTAACAATACTTATCAAAAAGTTATATAATCCGTCTTTTTATGAAATGACTTGTCCGTACATGTATTGCCGGCAAATAGCGTAAAAACCTTATTTGACTAACAAGAATTAAACTTTCAGTCATCCCCTGTAATGCCCAGGCAAACAATAAATTAAAAATGATTATAACGCTGTTTTCCTAAAGCGCATTTCAGGCATTACAGGAAATGACTAAAAAGTTAGTCAATAATAGTTAGAGTAATAATAAGGCCATTAAGCTGTTTCCCGGCAATACATGTAAAAAAACTAGTCATTTCAGTGTTTGACACCGACATTATACAACTTTTTTTTTTTAGGGTTACCATGGAAGAAGAACCAAAAACCACTTTGGGAGGTAGTAGAGACCCAGACGATAGTGACGATGAAGGTAAAGAAAAGTCGAGAAAGAATACCAAATTTGTACAAAATGATGATGGAGCAAGCTCAGATGATGAGGTGAGTATAAAAAATAGGTGTTACTTTCGGAGTTTGACTAAATACCATCCATAAATATTCAATAATTTTTGAAATCTTTTGAAAAGTTTGACATTGAAAAACCGGTGTTGATATTATTTTTAAAAGTACGAAACAATCTTCACGTTTTAATTAATTTTTGAACAGTCTGTTAACTACTGAAAACAATAACGTATTGTAACTTTTTTTACAGATAGAGGATGAAGAAGATGCAAAATTAACAAGCAAATTCGATCAACAACATGAAGACCAAGATCCAGACGACGATGAAGAAAAAAAAGTTGCGGAGAGTGGTAAGGAAAGTTTTTTACTTAAAAAAAAAACATAATATCTCTAGAAGTGTGATTATTTTATTTTTACTTATGAATAAAAAAGTAATGCTCTGATGCCAAATTCACTTTTAAATATAGCTTTTCACTGAAGAGTTAAAGTTATCAGTTTCGAAAGTGACAGAATTATCTTTAAAATTCTAAAAACAAAGTACATAGCTATATAGAGAATCGAAAAAGAAAATTGTTTTAACACTCGACAAAATGTCACAAATACCAAAATTTGACAGCTCTCATCTTACTACAGCAGTTCAGATTGCAGATATTAAAAAGTTTCATAGGACCTTTTTTGTTCGCAATGATATTTAATGTTATTGTGTGTGGATTTCCAATATAGAGTGTGAACATTATCAAAATTAGGACATGCAGAATCAATTCAAAAGGTTCGAAAACTCTTTACCCCAAAATGGAATGCAGTTTATTTTACTTAAAATGATATTTGTCCCCTGTATTAAATTTTAAAAAATTCTTGTGCAAATAAAAATTACTTAGTGAGAGCTTTGATTTAAGACAGTCATTTCCAAACTGTTTGCATTGAGGTTCACTAGGTGCACCAAAGAGCTCATCTGAGTGCACCGCAAAGGGTTGAAAAAAAAATATTAAAATGTAAATCAAAGAACAAGCAGTACCTAATTTACTGGTCGTTGTTTGCCAGACCGCATCCTAAAGCCCTTTAATATGACCCCACATTGGCAACACTGCGCGTAAATATCCATTGCAATCAACGCGACGCGACATTTGACACGTCAAGACTCGAAAGGAAATTGAGCGCCGATGTATATCTCACCACATTCACAGGGAATTTGGTAGATACAGTCATTTTTTGAAATATTATTGTCCGGTCTCCTCTAAGTAAGAATACTTCTTAGAGTGGTTTGGGATTTAAATGCTGTTTTAATATTATAACTATTCGCTATTCTGCGGATCTTTTCTGAAGTTCCTTTAATATACGGAATAATCATAAATATTTGGTCCTGTGGAGCCTTATTCAAATTAGATTTTCTTGTCTTATCGTGACATTTATCAATTGTTTCCTTAAACAATCTCTTACTGTAGCCATTTTGCTTGAGATCCCTAGTTATGTTGCTTATGTCGGCTTGCAAGGATTCCTTACTGTTACATAAGGTCACTGCGCGGTTATATAGAGTACGTATGACTCTTTGCTTCGTTTCGTTGGAGTGATTGGAATTCTGGTGTAAATATTGTCCAGTGTGGGAGGGTTCTCTGTATACCGAGGTTTGTAAGTGTCCATTATTTCGTTTGACTAAAACGTCGAGAAAAGGTAGAACCGAATTTTGTTCCTTCTCCATTGTAAATTTGATAGAGGATCGAAGACAAAAGTTCTTCGTCATTACCTGTCCATACAATAAAAGTATCGTCAACATATCGTAGCCAAACTTCTGGTTTGGTTAGTGCGGTTTTAATTGCGGGTTTCTCAAACCATTTCATATAAATATTTTCTACCACTGGAGAGAGCGATGAACCCATGGGAAGTCCATCGTCCTGCATCTTTCACTTGAAAGTAAGAACTACAGAGGCACAGCTCCAACAACTCCATCACTCCATCCAGCGGCAGGGTGGTGCGTTCTACTAAGGTATCATCTTCGTTGAGCTTGGACCGAATGATGCTTAACGATTCTTCTACTACTACTTTATTTTTCCAGATATTTCGATTAAACGTTTTCAAATTGACACATTGTATTGTTATGGACTTTAAAATATGTATTTCATAGAATTGTGAGAATTTAAAATTATTTAATTTACTTTCATAATTTATTTATATAAATTACCTTAGTTTCTTCTCATTCCGACGACTATTTTGAAGGGTCCAGAAAACGCTAGAGCCAACCATTTTGCACTTTTTTTGCATCCTGTATAAAAAAAATTCTTCCAACTAATTCCAGACCTTTTCATTCTTTTTCCCGTTATTACAAAAGGCGATAGGAACCTTCAGAAATATCATTTTTAAATCGACTACCGAACTGTTCATTTGAAAACAGTGACAACTAAACAGTTAGCATAGTTACATCGAAGCACCATAGAAACGTTAGTAAACCTGATTGCAAAAAAAAAGATATAATACGACATTTTTTTATACTAGGTGTTACGCAACAGCCTTATTTTTTTTAGATGAAGAAGACGAATCTGGCGATGATCAAGACCCAGTTAAAAAGCAAAGCAAGACTGTCGATTCGGTGGTGGACACCTATTCGTTCGCCAACGCCTACAAGGAGGATAAACAGAAGAACTGGTGCGAGTTAACCTTCAGTTTACCACTGACTTATAAAAAACTGGACCTAACGGCAATTTTAAGAGACGTGGCTGGCAAAAGCGTCGTCTGGGAGACGCCCAATATCAAGAGGGCGATTACGTACGTGAAGGATCATGAATTTATGCTTAGGACTGATGGGATCAATATTGGGGAGATGGTGAAATATCATGATCTACTTGATTTGAATAGGTAAGAGTTAGCCGGTAGAATTTCTACTCTTGCAAGTTACAAAAGAATACCACAAAGATAAAATAAACTCACATGAATTGCTCTACAGGTAGAGTTGCAGCTCAGTGGTTACCACCTTTCTATCCTTCTTTTACTCATTGAGTCTTATGCAACTTTTATTTATGTATAAAAAAACCAAGTTATCCAAAGTTAAGAAACTTAAACCATTCATTGTTTTAATCTTGTGGCATTTTACCCTAAAATATCTGTAAAGTTTTTCAATGTTTATTTAGTAATGAATGTGCTTTTTAGTTCTATGTATTACAGAGGCCTTATTATAAAATTCTTCCGAGGAAGGCCTCATACAAACGGCCGAACCTTTTTTTTAAGTTTAACAACCTGTATCTTAAGAACCATGCATTTTTGGACTCATATTTATAAAATAAACCTTTTTTCTTATTTTAAAATGAGGACTCACCTAAAATTTGGCCGAGCATTTTTCAAACAACCTGTATAGAATAAAAATTACTTAGTATCCTTCACCACTATAAAAATAATTACAAATCAAAACCCTATACAGGCCTTTATTTATGAAAAAAAATATTTCCACGTATCTACCGTACTACTGTTTTTACTGAAGGACATAAAAGATCTTACTAACCAGAACTAGTGTGCATCAACTCTTTGATCACAAGCTACTGGTGGCTTGCAAAGGCAGTTTTGGTTGATCACATTTTTTGTTTCAGATTGTACTGTAACGATATCCACAAGATAGCCGAGACCTATGGAATTGAGGCAGCATCTAAAATTATTGTTAAAGAGGTAAAAAATACAAAGTTGTTATAAACTACTGCTAAAAAAATTAAACAAAAATCTGTTAATAATCAATATTTTAATTGTTATTTTGATTTTTGAGACACCCTGTGTATCATTAATAAAACCTTTAACATTATTTATTGGCATTTACAAACCCTTTCTTCTTCTTCCAGTGCTTTCTCCATTCAATGAAGATCGGCAACAATTCTGGCAAATTCGTCTCTGTTTTGGGCTCTTTTTAACAGGGAGTTTGAATGTAAGCCTGTTCAATCGCTTATGTTTTTCAGCCAAAAGCACTGTCTACGTCCAAGACCACGTTTTCCCTCAATCTTGCCTCCCATAATCATTTGCAGGAATATGTACTTGTCCTGCCTCATTACATGACCGGGTAAGCTGTCTCAAGAATTGTTTGGTCCTTGTTCATTCTATGTCAGACCTCTTGATTAGTGATATGGGTGGTCCATGGAATGCGCAGCATTCTACGATATACCCACATCTCAAATGCTTCCAGCTTCTTAATACTGCTGACTTTTAACGTCCAGGCCTCGACTCCATACAGTAACGTGGAATAAACATAATATTTAACGAAGTTAAATCTAATGTTTAAACTGAGTGTTCTGTCGGTTAACAGGTTCCGCATTTTAATAAAATTGGCTCTAGCTTGTTCTATGCGGGATCTAATTTCTATCTCAGGATTCAGATCCTCGCTGATCCAACTTCCTAGATTTTTAAATTTTGTAACATGCTCTATTAGTATATTTATACTAAAGTTGTTATTCGGATTGCGACTTATTTGCATGATTTTTGTTTTTGCGATATTAATCCTCAGTCCCATTGCATCACCGAAAGTCGATATGCTGTCGATTAGGCGTTGCGGCCCTTCAGGACTGTCCGCGATTATCACTGTGTCGTCGGCATATCTTAAATTGTTTATGAGCTTCCCATTGACTTTCAGACCGTCTTCTGTCTCGTCCAAAGCGTTTTGGAATATAACTTCTGAGTACATATTAAAGAGCATGGGACTAAGTACACACCCTTGTCCGACTCCCCAACCTATAGATACGGTACTTGTTTCGGCGTTTTCCAGTTTGACAGATGCCACTTGCTGTTCATAAAGATTTTGAACGATTTTTAGATCTTGGACATCGACACCTTTTCTTTCCAGCAGTTCTAATAGTGTGGTGTGATTAACACAGTCAAAAGCTTTAGTATAGTCTATGAAGAATAGATATACTCTCTTCTGTTGATCTCTGCACTTTTGCAATAGGACAGACAGTGCGAATAGGGCCTCCCTGGTACCCAGTCTTTCACGGAAACCCATTTGCAATTTGCTTATATCTTGTTCGCATTTTCTACATATGCGCCTATGAATAATTTTCAAGAACACCTTTAACACCTGGCTCATTAGGCTGATCAATCGGAATTCTGCGCACTTCCGTGCCCCGTGCTTTTTAGGTAAGGGTATGAAGGTCGTTTTTAACCAATCACGAGGAATGTAACCAACGAATTCTTGGATAGAAATAAAGTAAACAAACCATGTTTGGCATTAATATGTTCAGGGGGCAAGGAGGGATAGTTCTTGTAAACACACGGCACAACAACACACTAAATAACATCACTCCGGAAATAATAACTTTTTCAATGTTTATGGCATTGTCCCATAAATTACATTTTTATAAATCGATGATTCTTTATTGTTAGAAATTAATTTTAAAGCCGGAAAACTATTTTTGTTTATTATCTGAAGGGACAGACAGACATGACATTTACTTTAGATGCCCAATTTGATTGCTGTTGATCAAGTCAGTTTACAAAACGTTTATTGAATAACACAACCTACTAAAAAGAGATAAAATGCTATTGAAGTGCCGTACCACACCTGATTTACTATCATTTTTTATTAAACGAATGCTTGGAACTGTCATTTTAATAAATGTTTATATTTAAATCGATGTTGCCCATATTAACACAAAAACCAATATTTTTGAATAATTTTATTACATTTTCAAGGTAATTTTCTGATTTTGGTTTTTGAGATCTGGCAATTTGTTTACGTTTTTCCAAAACAAAAACAAACAGATCACCATACCAAACACCCTGCCTACAAACTGGCATTGCGTTAATTCTAGCCCTTGAGTTCGTTGCATGTAACCTGAGTTATATATATCATTAAATAATTGCACTAAAATGTGTGTGTTTTCGTCCTCTATAAGTTTTAGAATATCAGGGCAGATGTCATCTGGACCGGCTGCTTTTGCAGTTTTTATCTCGCTTAATGCTTTTTGAACCTCAGAGTGGAGTATGCCTGGTGCCGGCTCCGTTAGATCTTGACTGCGCAAAGGCGGGCTATTGCTTTCAAATAGGTTAGCTACATATTTTTCCAATACCTCCTTAAGTTTGCCCTCATCTGTTATTTGTACAAACCCTTTAATATCGAATATTTTAACTATTTATCTCAACAAATCTTGTGTTTATTTTTTAAATTTCCCGCCTTCTATTAAATATCGCACTTCCGCTCTAATAGTATAATAACTCATTTTGAGAGTATTTAAGTACTCACTTTAGAAACCGTTGGATATAAACACTTAAACCTGTAATGTGGCCACCGCGATTTTCGGATCTAACACCTCCAGATTTTTTTCTTTGGAGTCTTGAAAAATAAAATTTACAAAGAAGTCATCTTAACCACTTGATCAAAGAATTTACGAGGCTTCTCCAGAAATAAGACCATTATACTTCATGAATGCCTTAAAATCCGTTCGAAAAAGTTGAAAACAGGGGAAGGGCTTTCAAATATTTGCGATGATTCCCGTTATTTTTTTCCTTAATCTCAATCTAAAGTAATATTTTTCAATTTTTCTGAGTTATGTCAATATTTAAGCCGAGGTGCGATATATATTTTAAAGTAAATCTGCATTTTTTTACTAAAATATATATCTTGATTGTAGGTAAAGGATGTTTTCAACGTTTACGGTATCAAGGTGGACCCGCGCCACTTATCTCTCGTCGCGGACTATATGACTTTCAATGGATCTTTCGAGCCGTTAAGTCGCAAAGGCATGGAGAACAGTTCGTCCCCGTTGCAACAGATGTCCTTCGAGTCGTCGATGGCGTTTATGAAAGCGGCTACTATAAGAGGTAAAGTATGCATTAAACTGAGGTCATTTATTTGACACCTAGAGCCGCCGCGCCGAGAGTCGTGTCGGGCCCTGGTATAGACAACAATCATGGGCCCCTTCAATGGTGAAATAAAAAAAGATGTGCTGCAGGCAGTGCTGTCAAAGTACTCCTAAATAGTACTTCAAGTACAAGTACCAACTGTATGGTTGTTTTAAAAATACTTCAAATACAAATAAAAATACTCATTAAAATGTACTTGCTTTGCCAAGTAAATTCAAAAAGTACTTTACTAAAAGTAAAACAAAGTACTTAAAGTAAACAAAAGTAACTGAAGTAAATAAAGGGTAAAAGGTACTGGAAGAAAAAGTAGTTTTACTTGACTAGCATTTTTTTTTTAATAACATCAAGTTAAATAATAGCCTAAAACGTATTAGCACAAAAGAAAATGTATACTTTGATAATTTAACGATTTACCTTACCTGCAAAGTCTGTTATTGTAATTGTGTGTATTGAGGTTTTTAGCAAAGTGTTTTTTTTTTTAATTTTTCGGGTTTGGAGATCAATATATTTTTTTAAAACCTTTCAAAACTAGTGATTAACCCAATATTTTCTGCAGTTTTACCCTTTTAATAAACTATCATTTTTCTTCTTTTTTTAACAACAAATGTATGTTAAACTAATGCCCATACCCTAAAGTCATAAACTTTTAAGTATTATAAGTATTAATTAAAACAAGTTGATTCCGTATAAAAAAAATTAAAGCTAGTAAAAGAGCTTGAAGAGAGATAATTATTGTGAAATAAAATTTAAAATACAGGTATCTTTAAGTGGTGTTAGAAACAAATAAAAAATATTTTCCAAAAATTTTTAAACTAGTATTTATACAATATTTTAATGTTTTTTAAAGTAACTATAATATAAAAGGTATTTAAAAATAATTGTATTTTTACCATTCCTGGTGCCGTTAACAATTATTGAATTGATGGCTGTAGTGTATCAGAGTCAGCAAAGGTCGGGCAAACTTCTTGTTTTAACCTGTTAAATTGGCGTACGTCATTGATTTCTTTTTACTTCAAGTACATCGTATTACTTCAAGTACTTACAAGTACTTCCTAATAAAAAGTACTTGAAGTAAAATACTTCAAGTACAAAAAAGTACTTGAAGAAAATTTTACTTCAAGTACTTCAAGTTTCGACAGCTCTAGATTATATTATTTTGATCCCACATAAACATAAAAAGTTGAGAAATGATGTGTACAGGTTGAAAAAAAAACTTACGGTTTACAGTTGTACTCATAAAAAATCTGTTTTCTGATATTTATCAAAAAACACTACAACCAAACAAACTAAACTAATAAAACGTACAAAACACGTTTATAACTGCTACAAATTACTGCTCGTTTCATAACATGTACAAAATAAAGGCAGGAAAGATATGCCCTTGGGAAATCCCCAGTCTGGATGCGAAAACAGTTATAAATACGTGATACGTACTACATTAACCTTTTTCTCTACAATTATATATTTGTAAAAACTGATAAGATGCCTAGCTTGCGGATCTCCTATAAGCCCACGCCCAATCTGTACCGCATTTAATGCCCTCTTGTCGGGCCTGGTCGCATGGAGGTAAGTAACACGCGGCATCGCCATTCGGGATGCCCGTTCGTATTTATGAATGTAACACGCGGGCTGGCCACATGAAGGTAAGTAACACCCGTCATTGATATTCGGAAAAGGGATACCTAGGTAATTAATTTAAGAGAAGAAATAAAATTATTTTTTAACCGACTTCAAAAGGAGGAGGTTCTCAATTTTCCCGTATGTATTTTTTTTGTATGTTTGATGATTACTCCATAGTTCAGAGGACAATTTTTCTGATTCTGGTTTTGTTCCACTCAGGAGGATCCAAGGTGGTCGAAAATTCTTTCCCTAAGGGGATAAATATGGGTTGGTCTATTTTTTAAATGGTCTTAGTTAAGAATATGAATATATAATTTTTAACCTTTCTTTGAAGTTTTTAGACAATGTTGTAGGTTGAATAAAAACTTTTTCTCGGACTTCCATTGTCTTTATTTAATTTTTTTACAACGTTTCGAACAGTAAGTATTTCTAATCGGTTTCAAGTTAATACTAAAAAAAAAATAAATAAAGACAATGAAAGTCCGAGAAGAAGTTTTTATTTAATAAAATGTTTACTCTTATTTTTAGTGGTTTTCAAAAAATAAAGAAAGTTTGTTAAAAAAACAAATATTTCATTCTCAGATGGGTAAAAAGAGGGTGTTTTTTAAACTTAGGTAATATTAAGAGAGATTTAGAGTTTTTACGCTTAATTAAAATAGCATTTAATTCAAATGGAGTCGATTTAAAAAACTATATGTATATATTTCATAGTTGTGCATGATTATGAAATGGACCAACATGAAATTTAGCTTCCTTTATCGCTTTTCGAAGAGTGGATAAAATAAAGAATAACTTTTAAAAAAAGTTTAATTTAAAAAAAAATCTAATAAAATATAAGTATCATAATAAAGAAAATACCTATTTCGCTATTTTTTGTCACCCAATCCTTTATTATTTTCCATAGATTTGGCAAGCGATTGTGTGCAACTAGCTTTGAAGGGCCAATAAAGGAGGCGTTTTAATTGTTTTCTTGATTGACTGTGCATTTTAGATATTTTTGCGGTAAAAGAGTCTAGTGCAAAGTAGCACTCAATATCGCCAGTATTGTGCCAGTAAATTGGCCAGCCCGCGTGTTACATTCAAAAGTACTACCGGCGTCCCGAATGACGATGCCGCGTGTTACTTACCTCCATGCGGCCTGGTCACATGGCTGTAGTCATCTTAGCTGAAGCCGGCATTTTCCATTCATTTGGAGACTTTGTAAATTTAAAGCAAGCCTTCTTGGTATCGATTTTTCATATGGTCGATTCCTTTTTAAGGATGGAAAGGCTGAAATCGATTACTTTTTAAAATTCCGTGTTCCGGAATATGTTTCTAATTTGAGACAAATCGGTTTATAAATGCCAAACTTCGCCACTTTTTAAATTTTCTGGTTTTGTCCTAAAATCTGGGGCAAATTAGTTTATTAATGCCAAAATCTGCCATTTTAAATAGTTAATTTTAAATTTACAATTTTTTTCCTAAGACTCTTAATCAACATCACATTGATTTTCGGAAATAAAAATAAAGAATTTTAAAATATCTGCCAATTAAATCCGTTAAATAAGGAAACACATCTAACGTGAAAATATTGTTTTCGGGTCAAAAGAAACAACATTTATATGAAACAGTTTTTTTCGTAACCATAGGGTATGGTGTCCAAAAACGGGCATAAATTTTAATACATTTTTATATTCCGCAAGCAGAGCACCCATAGTGGAAATTGTGACGTTTTTTTTTCAACTTAATTTTTAGTCAATATTTAAAGGTTTTAAAAAACTTCGTCTAAAGTTCTTATTAACACAGGGCGTAAAATAAGGGGGTCATGAGTGTCACAGATAGTTCTTCCCTACAGCGATAAGTAATTTACAACACTTTTTTTGATAGTAATTTGAAGATTCTTACTTGGTATTAGATTTTATTAAAATAAAGTTGGAATATAACTGGTGGTTCAATAATTATGTCTAAAAAACTTGATTTCATTGGAGCTCTTTGGGAGCCAATATATCCGACGAGGAGGCATACTGGCACGGTGCGCGATGAAAACGAGATCTGACTGCGTAAAATCCTGTTTGAAAACCATGGGAGAGGTGTAAGATTATTAAATTTATTTATTTTTTGTAAATAAATATACATAAACCTGGTCAGCACTGTAAATGACTGTTGCATAACATTACAAATGTCAGAATAACGTCTGGTTAAATCTCCTAAGTGAAATTCGGCGGAATTTTAGAAATATTTATGCAATTTTGAGGTTATGTCAGTGGGACCTCATAACTCAAAAATCAGCTGGCTCCGACAAATCGGCAATTGGCCCGACAAGTAAAAAATCATCTGACAAACTAATGAGTTTAGGGCTTTTCCAATATACTTAATACTAATATATACTTTACTTACTTGAAGGCTTTAAAGCTATTTTCTCTATTCACAATCGCAAAAGACTACACAGACACTTACGTCTGTTCTGCAGACAGTCCTTGATTACTTAGTCTATTAAAAAGAACCTTTTTCTTTTAAAAACTCGCATATAATTAAAAAACTGGACAGAAGACAGGAACAAACGGTACACAGCAAGAAACGAGTAAGTTTTTCTTCTTGTTAAATCAATAAATCCGAAAGTCGTTCAGCTAAGCGGGAAATTTGAATTCAACATCTTTTGTCTGCGTGCATTTATCCATTTTTCCTTTTTCTAATTTCCAACAGTTAAAGATGTATGAAACTATTTCTGCCAGTATTCTTGCATTCAACTACACAACAACCATTTTTAATATTTTTATCTAATTGTTTAAATTTAAATCAAGCATGATCTATTCAGCTGTCCCCGCTATACAGTTTATATGAACTTATAGTATTCTTTTCACGTGTTTTTTTTATATCCGGGAGACTTTACAGATTTTCCCGGACACCCTGTATAAAAGAAATATTCATATAGATGTTGCAAATGATAAATATGACGTTATAAATTATTTTTTCCTACGAGCGTGCGAAAAAGTCCAATTTTCCGCACGCATATTTGAGTGCGCAAAGTTGCACTTTTCTGCACGACGTGCGGAAAAGTGAACTTCTCTGCACGCCGTGCAGAAAAGTAAAACTACTCTAAAATCTTACAAATAAGCAAGATTTATATGTATTTTAGTAATTGTAGGCTATTTCATGCAATATACGAAGCCATTGCAAGTTTTAGTTTATTCTCTTTTTTGTTTGTTACTTCGGAATTCTCAATATTTCAACTAAAACACAAAAAAAAACATTTTTTTAATTACCCTGTATAATAATAATAAATGATTATGACAAGTCAAGCAACAATATGTAATCTTGGTGATTTTAACACATGTCAGATTTTTTCTTCGTTTCCATATGAACAAGCAATTGCACAAATGAATTTCAATACAAACAAGCATTTTGAATGAAAATGCGTCATAGTATCTTTTTTTAATTAAATAAATAAATAATTAAAATAAAAATACCAGATTCTATCCTGGATGCAGCAAATACCGTAAGTTTGAATTTATTACCAGCAAAATCTCGTGAAAAATATGAGAATCAATATAGTCATTTCGAAAACTGGTGCTCCAGCAAGGGGACAAAAAGTATTAAAGAAGAAGTGTTCTTGGCCTATTTTGCGGATTTGCCAAAAACATATAAACCTAATACTTTATGGAGTAAGTACTCTATGTTAAAATATGTCCTCAAAGTAAAAAGGAACCTTGATTTAAGTTCACATTTCAAGCTAACATCACTACTTAAACACCAAAACGTGGGATACCGGCCAAAAATCAAAAACTTTCAGCAAAGAAAAGTTTCAAGATTCATGAAAGAAACACCTGATAATATTTACCTTCTAATAAAAGTTGCTACAATTTTGGGATTAGCCGGTGCTTGTAGGAAGATGAACTTACAAAAATAATGATTGATGACATACAGGATAATGAAAATTTGATAGTGGTGAAAATTCCTGACAGTAAAAATAAACTTCCAGAATCTTTGTAGTGTCCGATGAAACAAATAACGGACTTTTATCTGCAATTGTACCGTAAATATGCAAATTTGCGAAAACCACATGCCCCACACAGACGTTTTTTGTCCAGTATAAACAAGGAGCATGCAGTACGCAATGTGTGGGAATAAATTCAATAGGTAAAATGCCTTCAGAAATTGCTGCATACCTAAAATTAAAAAATCCAGAAAAGTACACTGGACATAGTTTTCGTCGATCCCCTGCGACTATGTTAGCGGATTCTGGAGAAGGAATTACCAATGTCAAGTGACTTGGGGGCTGGGAATCAACGGCTGTAGCTGAGAGCTACATTGATGAATCCACAAATCAGAAAAAGGATATGTCGAATAAAATATTGACCATGAACAACTCCCTTCCTGAGCTAAGTCAACCTTCATCAAGCCGTACAATAAGCGCTTTCATAAGCCACCCGCTAAATGAAATTACAGGTTCTGCAATTAATTTACAATATGCTAATAACTGTTCTTTTGTTGTAAATGTTATCAAGAAATAATTCCCATTTATAAATACGTTGTAGTAGTTCTTTCAGATTAAACATAATTTAAAAAATAATCATTGCTTTAATATTGGTATTATCTGACGCTCGAGGAAAAAATTTTGTTCCTAACGCTTGTTAGGAAAATAACTATTTTATTGGATCCCGTTTTTTTTAATACTTTTAAACTGCATATCAAGTTATGCATAACTGCTCAATTTCAAATTTTCTTTCGTTTCGTTTGCGAGATGTTAAATTAAACCATATTTTATTCACATTGATAATGTTTTTTCAATTTTTGCCCAAAGTCTTGTCCATACACAAATTAGCAATATCCTAACTATAAATAATGTTTTAATTTAAACCCATAATTTCTTTATTTCAGGTGAACCATAATTTGCAACCCATCGGAGTCTTGCTGGGAAAACCAAAACAGGAACAGGAACGTTCACACTCTTGCAAAAAATACCGACTTTAAGTATATAATTGTAGTTTTTAAATTTACGATTGTTGATGTTTTAAAAGTAAGAATATATGTTTATTTTACCTATTTTGAGTTTTATATTGAAATTAATCACCATATTAATACCTTAATTCTATTGGGTCGTAACCCACCTTGACAATTTTTTTTACAGGGATGGCCAAAAGTCTGGTCATTGATTTTAATTTTTTTCTATTTTTTTTTTGTTACAATTATTTTTCTTCAACCCCCTAACCTTCAGGTACCTCAACTTTTTTTTTTAATGAGAACATATGTCTTGTGGGAGCTCGTTAAAAAGCTTATGAAAATCAGAATCTAGCGTACCAAATAAACAAGTTTTATGTTTTCTATCAATCCAATTTACATAAAAATTGGGTTAAACAAAGTTTAACCCACAAAAATAAACTTTACAATCCAATTAATTTACACAGAATAAGAAAAGGAATTGATAACATTTTTATTGATGGCTGCTAAAGCAAAAAATGAGGTATTTATCTCGATGTTTAGAATATTTCCAGCGGAGGTATTTGCTATTGAGATGTGTGCTAGAACGCTAGTTAATCGACACTGCACACGTAAGACAGTTAAAATATTCTCCGACAATCGACGCTCTTAAGGCTCTTGAATCCAGCCGCATGAAAAAACCCTCGGGAATTGCAAGGATGCGCTGACCAAACTGGGTCAAAACATCAAGGTTATCCTACTATGGATACCTGGACATACCGGCCTAGAGTGTAATGAATCTGCAGACCTCCATGCCGGAACCGGTCATCGGTATATCTTATAGAATGCCCAAGCAGTTCATATACTTGGTTCACTGTAAGGTTTTGTTGTTTTGACGTGTCTTATGACAAGCGAAATTAGCCCCCTAAATACTCAACCTCGTAAATGAAAACAAAACGAGCACACATCTGATATTCACATTATTTAACCTCAAATACTGCATCTTCCTCTAATCCTTTGACCGTTTCATATATCGTTCCTTTACTGGGTGAATAGTTACGTCGATTAGCTTAGCTGTTGTGGCAAACAGGCCCGTATTTTTATTTTTATAATACATTATTTTAAGTGTTCGGGTCGTTGCACGTGTCGACATTAATTCTAAAATATATTATTTTTAATGCTTTTAGGGATAGTTTTTTTAGGTATTGTAAAAGTATTTGTTTTGGTTTGTTTTATATTATTTTTGGACTTTCTAGTTTTGTAAAGTGTTTATTTATTAAAAAGTAAGTAATAGTGTAGGTATAAATAACTATAATTTTATTTGCTTTTATTTTCAAATTTTTTAGATTAATTAATGATTATGGATCACGATTACTGTATTCCCAGTACATCCAAAAGAAGCAGGGAAAGAGATTTGGTAACATAAATAAATTATATATGTATTTTAAATATTTAACCAAACTACTTTAGCAGGGATAAAAACCAAGGTCGACCAAGGTTTTTGGTTGATTGGTTGATATTAAAAAAAAATTTGCTTTTGCTGTTCTAAAGCAGCATCTTTAACTTAAAAATGTAGTCTTGTACTGGGTTTTGAATTTATCTAGACATCTTGTGACTTTTAGAAAGAATCCTTGTGAGACCTACCTTAAATATACCTAAACATTATTTTTTACAGGTTTATTGTTTTACATGCTGGCACTGCAAATGGTTTTGTAGAAAATGCATCCGTCGTATTCAAATCGAAGCAAAACACGGGAGATTACCATGGAGATATGAACGCGGAAAACTTTGAAAAATGGTTGAAAAACGCTCTTTTTCCCAGCTTGGATGAACCGTCAATTATTGTCCTTGATAACGCTAGTTACCATAGTCGTCAAAGTGAGAAATGGCCCACCAAAGGTTGGAGAAAAGGAGAAATTCAGAATTGGCTGGAAGCAAAGAACATTCCTTTTTCTCCCTTGGATACTTTGGATAGACTGTGGAAGATAATAAGCCAGAAACCAAAACCTAGTAAATCGTATGTGGTTGATAATTTAATAAGAGAAGCTGGACATGAAGTTATTCGTCTACCTCCATACCCTTGTCAGTTCAATGCTATTGAAATGGTATGGAGCGAGGCTAAACGCGTTTATGATTCTCATATTAATGAAATCAAAGATGTTTTGGAGTGTTGGAAAATATCTTTGGAGCATGTTTCCTCAGAGCATTGGTCCAACTATGTTCGACATACATATAAAATTATAAAAGAGGCGTGGGAAAAAGAAAAATATATAATGTCAGTTCAAGAACCCATCATCATTCATGTTTCTGACAGCGATCACAGCATGTCATCTGACGAAGATAATTTATAAAATTAACCATGCAATAAAGCGTTCTTTACTCATACGCTTGCAGGAAAATGCATACTAAAAAAGAGTGACAACAGCGATAGGTGTTTATTCACTTATTCATTTGCAGAAAAAATGCATGCACTTAAAAAAAGTAACTACAAAAATAGATGTATTTCACTCACTACACTACTTTTTAAATAAAAAAAAAGGTATTTACATCTTGTCACGACCCCGAATTTGTTTAAAATTTAAAGTACTAATTATTATTTAAAAGGGGGGTATATTTTTTAAACTAGTAGACATTCTTGCCAATATGGTCAAGGTTACATAAAATTTTGTAAGTGGTATTTTTTTAAAACAGTAACAATATATTTTATTAATAAAAAATAACTACTAATTTCTCCTTATTTATGTTTAATTACAGAACGCAAAAAGTACTAAAAGATAACCTTTAGTTTCTAGAAATATATAAATTTTACATTAGGTAACTTCTTAAAAGTTTATATGCTTAAAAGGATTTCGCATCCAAATAAAAGCTAAAACCAAGGTCGTGCTATCTTAAGTAAATTAATAATGAGTACTGGTAAGTTGTAAAATATAATAACGCCTAAAAATTAAACAAATCTTAATTAATAAAACATTTTTACAAGAACATGCTAGGATCTAAAGGCTAAGTATGTATTTACCTGCTTATATATTTATATAGTTTATAGCGCTTCATAATAAATAGTTGAATCATAAATAAAAAATGTTTTTATATATCCTTTTTCAACACGTTTAGGTATATTATGTTTTTTTACTAAATACAATACCAATAATATGTTGTCACGTTATCATTTGTTGAGTATCGTCTAGTGAGTTTAAAACTCTTTTAGTTTTAAAATTTTAATAAAATCAAAAACCCGTTTTTTTTTGTATTTATAATGCTAACAGTAAATATATTTTAGCAATTTTGTTCTTAAATTTTTAAAATTATTTTATGAAAAAAATTCGCCAAAGTACGTCCCTGGCACAATCTTCAGTTGGCTATAATAAAAGTAACTAGAAAATGACATGTCTTGTCGGCCATGACTAAAACTTTAGATTGTCCAGACTATATCAGTTTGGACACAAAGAGAAAATCTTCGGTATTGGCATGGACTTCCGGGTCTCAGACACTCGAAGGCCTTTATAAGCCCACCGAATTAACAATGTACCGTCAAACTACTGGAACAGTAAAGGGAACACCTTAAAACTCTAGTAGGACTGTACACAGGACACTGCAGATTAAAATACCACATGTACAAGATCGGCCTAGCGCCGAATGCCGCATGTGCATGAAGGAGGATGAATCGGCAGAACCCAAACTGTGTTCGTGCCCGGCGGTCGCACGACTCAGATTCGCAATCCTCGGCAATGACACTTTGTTGCCGGGGGAGGTAAAAGATCTCTCTTCCAACAGGATCATCAGATTTATTAAAAGTCTGGACCTGGTGGGAGAATTATAAAAGGGTGTGTGCTACAATAGATCGATTGGTCGCGGTGCAAGGGTGTTATACCCACTCACTTTAAACCTAACCTAACCTAACCCCTCTAACGGCGGTTTGCACCACTGTGGTTTAAGCAGTTTTAAGTCCTTCTTAACCTAAGTTGCATTGAGACGGTGTCAAATATTATAATAGTCACATTCAAAACGTCCCTTAGTTAAGAAAACAGAAAACCACAATGGTGCAATTGGCCATAAGGAATGAAATTTAAAAAATTGGGTTATTAAAAACTCAAAATTTGTTTATTTGGTACGGCTTGATTATGGTTTTTATAAGCTTTTTAAGGAGCCCTCACAAGACATATGTTCTCATTTGAAAAAAAAGTTGGGGCACCTGGGGGTTAGGGAGAACAAATAATTATTATGTAAACAAAAAATAGAATTAATGACTGCGTTTCTTCGTTCTTTAAAAAAAAAATCGTTTAAATAATTGAAATTTGTTTTCAACTTTTGGCCATCCCTTTAAAAGACCCAAATAACTACAATGCGCGCTGCTAAAAAACGTAAACGCGTATTTAGGTAACCAGGTTCTGCCGGTCTATAGTAATTTAAATAAAAATATGTTTTTACCATTGATGCAAAAACATGAGTTTTTATATTTTTGTGGGTTACAACTCAGAATAAGGCCTTGTTTAAAACCATCATTCGGTTAGGGATAACAGTAAGTAAAAAATCCAGGTTAGTATAAATACTGATTTAAATTTTATTTGTGCGATTGCTCTTACTTGTTACAGTCAAATATAAAATTAATGTTACCCTTCCAGTACACACACTACAATAATCAGTAATACCTTAAATTCGATTCGAATTACATTTTACACATATAAAAACTGGCTAAAAAGCGTTGGCTAGTATAAATTAGGATTTTGTGCTAATTCTAAACATACAGATAATACACAGAAAAAAAACCTAACCCAATAAGCGTACCCCTTACAAATACTAAAATTATTATTAATAATACAAATAGTATCATCAAAGTTAACAGACTCAACAGAGTAAGTTCACTTTTCAAAGAGAAACTTAATTATTCGTAGTTTGTAAACATTGCTTACTTATTAAAAAAATGGGGGGATATCTTGGTGCTTTATTAACAGGTGATTAATGATGTATTAAGAAGCTAAATATATAAGAAACCACTTGTTTGTCCACAAACTATCTGAGAGATCTTACATACAGGGTGTTATAGAAATAGTTTAATATATTGAAGCGGATAACTCCCCAGGTAGTGTAGTGACACGATGAATAGTTCTTTCGTTCAAAAATGGCATTTTTTTATTTTCCAAAAATTATCATTTTTCGACCCTCTAACGAGGCCTGAGTGACAGTGAAAGTTATATCGAGAATGCGATGTTGTAAACAAGGTCATATAATTAGGTGGAACGTTGCCATAAATTCAATATGTCTGGTATAAACTAATGCTGCTAAAATTCATTCAACACGGAATTGCTACGATAAATGTTTAATTGTAAATGTTGCAAAACCACTACAATATGGAGTATACAGGGTGGTTCCAAAGTTGAGGCTTTTTTTGTAACTGTGAATAAAACTCGTTAAAATAAGCAACTTTTTCAATTTCTTTTTTCAAAAACACAAAAATAACAAAGCTACATACATTTTTTTGAAAATGTGTCTAGTGCGGTCCCGGGCATAAAAGGATTTTTTATTTCTTATTTACGTTTGTTTCTTGCCTAGTTAATCATGCATTATAAATCAATCGCTTTGCTTTAACCGGACGAGGCGAGGTTTGATTTTAAATTATTGTTATCGCGAAAATGGCACAATATGAAAACAATAAATACGTTGATATGTTGTTCATTTATGGAGAGTCGCCGATCTGCGGCCGCTGCTTTGGGATTGTACGAGCGACGGTTTCCTTTTTAAATGGTGTGAATCAGCGGTCGTCACACCTTTCTGGCCAAGGGCCACACAGGACAATGTAGGTGTCAGCGCCCGGGCCGCAGAGTATGTGACGCCTTCAATTAGGTGTTGCCAACTTGTAGTCCTATAAACGGGAGCAAATTTAGTAGGAAATTTCACCGTTAGAGGACAGTAGGTTTTTAGTAGTTTGTTTTCTGATAATTTCCATTAGAAAAATGCTATTTTGTTGCCTGTAAAGTAAATAAATAAAAATAAATTATGCATTTCAGACAAGAATCTCGAGGTTTTAATATAATAAAGTATTTCCATAACCCCCTATATAAAAAGGTATAAAATTGAACTGTAAATATTGTTAATTTACTATTTTTTTACAAAAAAAACCCTTAGAGCCCGTCAGTCAGCCTACCATAGAAAAAAAGACCAATCGTTTTATAGGATGACTGTGGAAGTTCTCGTTAGAATTAGAAAATAGAGCTAGAAATGCAAAAAATAGCCATCTTGGAACAATTTATACTTAATATGCCATCTAAACCAAACGAAATTTGATGGAAAAAAAATATGGTTGAAAATTATCGGCATATGTTTATATTTTTCTGTCTGTCGTCCTAATGACCAAGCTCGACTTTGGCTTTTATTAAATAAAAAAATAGAATTTTTGGAACAATCATACTTAAACTTTTCGAAAGGTTATTTTTATAGTAAATATATCGATTAAATGGCATTCCGAGTATAACTGTCCCAATAATTTTGCACTTTATAGGTCTATTTTCTATCTAATTATTTCTGTTAAATCTATTAATGATCAGAGCAAAGTCAATATTCTCTATTTAAAAGGGCATAGGTAGGTAGGTAAGTAGGTTTAAAGTGAGTGGGTATAACAGCCTTCCACCGCGACCGATCGGTCTATTGTGGCTCACACCTTTTTATATTTCTCCCACCAGGTCCAGACTCCTAATAAATCTGATGATCCTGTTGGGAGAGAGATCTGTCACCTCCCCCGGCAACAAGGTGTCATTGCCGAGGATTGCGAATCTTAGTCGTGCCATTGCTGGACACGAACACAGTATGTGTTCTGCCGATTCATCCCCCTCCATGCACATGCGGCATTCGGCGAAGGGCATAGGTACTGGGTATGATTGGTCTCTTTTTGTATGGTAGGCTAAGATCTAATATAACATGAACATATAAAATCTTAAAAAAAAATGTTGGGCATTAAAAACTAGTGCGAGAAGGATGGAGTTAAGACGGGCAAAAGATATACCGGGTGTTTCTCAAAAGTGGTTCCCCCCTATAACTTTTTTATTTTTTAAGATGGGAAAATTAAATTTGGCTTGTCAATATATGACCTAAAAATGCATTGAATTGTTTCTGATAATTTCCGATTTCACCGAAAATACCTCAACTTTTGAATTTTAAATGGAACACCCTGTATTTTTGCTACCTATTCGATAGAAAATGACATTCTAAAAACAATGACACCCCCATATGTCAACTTTTGACATTTTCCTTTAAAAATGTTTAATTTTTTAAAATCTAATCTAGAGTGCCATGACGTCGTTAAAACAACCAATTTTGAGTCAAGGAGGCGTAAAAAAATAGTTTTATTTATCTTTCATATTTTATGTCTTTTCCAGAAAGGTAAAAATATTTCAAAATTTTATTTCTACACATAACTAATTTTTTTCAAATGTAACAATGGTGGCTCGTTGGCATATTCGAAAAGAGCATTTTTTGTGAATAATTTGATACCCCACATTTGATATTTGGAGTTAAATCAACACTAAAAAAGCTAAAATATAGGCTTAGTAGTTGTTGCTTATAAGAATAATAATTATTATTAATTTTAATATTTATAGGTATTTAAATCAAAATGCTTTATTAATAAACACAGCAATAACTTTAAATAAATAAATTTAATTATTAAACTATGTAACATCATTGCTTAACTTCAACGTTTTTGTTTATTTCCAAGCCTACCTGACAAAAATGCCAAAATGCATTTAATTTTTTAATCGAATGCCACGGCCCGGATGTTTTAATAATTTTATAAGCAATAACTACTATGCCTATTTTATTGCTTTTTTAGTGTTATTTAACTTAAAATATCAAGTGTGGGGTATCAAATTATTAACAAAAAAGCTATTTCCGAATATGCCAACGAGCCATCATCGTTACATTTCAAAAAAAAAAAAATAGTTATATCTACAAATAAAACTTTGAAATATTTTTACCTTTCTGAAAAAGACATAAAATACGTCAGATAATTAAAACTATTTTTTAACGCCCCCCTGACCCAAAATTGGTTGTTTTAACGACGTCATGGCACTCTAGATTAAATTTTAAAAAATTAAAGATTTTTAAAGGAAAATGTCAAAAGTTGACATATGGGGTGTCATTGTATTTAGGATGTCATTTTCTATCGAATAGGTGAAAAAATACAGGGTGTTCCATTTAAAATTCAAAAGTTAAGGTAATTTCCGGTGAAACCGGAAATCGTCAGAAACAATTGAACACGCCATTGAATGCATTTTTAGATCATATATCGACACGCCAAATTTCCTTTTTCCATCTTAAAAAATAAAAAAGTTATAGGGGGAACTACCTTTGAGAAACACCCGGTATAATCTAACTTTGCCGTTTTTGTTTCGTGTTTTGATCATTGACGTTAAACGCCACTAAACTTAGGTTATCTGTGTTGCTCGTTGTAGCTCCATCTCTCTCGGATTGAAGCCAGTCCATAACTTTAACAACGTCAATGATATTTATAAATAAGTAAAAAAATCATTTGTGCATTCATTTTATACTTGAGAATTATTAAAGTAGTCAAATAAGTTGTTAAATAAAAAATCATTTGTGCATTTATTTTATACTTAAGAATTTTAAAAATATCTATATGTAGTATAAATAAGTTGTTTACAAATTTTGTGCTTTTTCAATATTTCAAATGAGCAGAAAGTTTATGTTTTTTAATAAATCTAATTAACCAAATAAAACTGCATTATGCACCTTTTTCTTTCTGGAACTATATAAAATAATGTTAATTCTTAATTTATTAAATCGAAAAAAATCTTGAAAATACTTTAAGGCATATTTTCGATATGACAGCCAGGTGTCTAATGGAAGTAAACTTTCGTTGGCCTCTTAAGTTAGTTCACTCGTAAATCGGATTTTCGTAAGAATTAAATGAAAAACTAAAATATAGGGTAAAAGTACCTTTTATCTAATTGGAAAAAAAAACGATTTTTTTTAACGTCTGTAAAACGAGATATTACCAATCAAATTGTGCATAATTAACATTGTCGATATCTGTCATGTATGAAAGGCATGCATTCATTTCGGAATATCTCGAAAACGGTTCTTACGATATTTTTTAAAAACTAATGCAATATAAATCCATGTATTGGAAAATTTTGAGCGTTTTCTTAAAAAGAAATTGATTTTTGGGAGTTTACTAGGACTATTTGTTATTAAGAAAAGCGCTAAATTTGGGGTCCATTCAAAATACTGCATAACGAATTAAACTAAAATAGAAAAAATCTATTGATCCGTCCTAGTACTAACCCCGGCCCGTTCAACAATCTATTTTTGTTAGAGAGAGTTGGGCGAGTTCGGCGCGGATGGCATGGAAGAGTCGAATAGAAAAGATGTCCATCCGAGATTTCGGTATTGAATTGCGGAAGGACCGGGGTTATAAAGGGTTTTCCAATAGGGACGGGTAGATTTAGATAGTTTATAGCGGCCATGTTGTTTAGGCGGCATCTGTCAAATCGGGTGTTTATTATTTAGTTACTAAAGACAAATCACCATGGAAAGATACAGCGTTGAGCAACACGTGCAAATGATAAAACTTTATTATCAAAATGGGTGTTCTCTTATGGTAACGATGCGTGCGTTGCGTCGATTTTATGGACGTCCTTATCAATCAATCAACGTTTGGTAGCCAAATTTGAGTCTACTGGCTCGGTGAACAATCAGCCAACACCAGTACGTCAGCGAAACGCAAGATCTGTCGAAAACGTCGCCGCTGTTCGAGAGAGTGTTCAGGACAACCCGAGGCAGTCAATTCCGTGCTGAGCACAAGAACTTTGCCTTTCGCAGACATCAACTTGGCCAATTTTGCGTCGGGACTTAGGCTTGCCACGTACAAATTCAACTGATCCAAGAGCTAAAGGTAAAGGACCATAGATACTGGGCTCTGAATCAGTTGGAAGCGGACCCCGACTTTAGCAAAAAAATCAGTTTCAGCGACGAAGCTCATTTTTGGATGAACGGGTAGATCAACAACCAAATTGCAGGATTTCGGACAATACCAATCCACACCAGGTCCACCAAATGGCAATGCATCCGCAGAAAGTTACTGTTTGGTGCGGATTGTGCAGCGGCGACATCACCTGTACATACTTCTTCGAAAACGACGATGACATTGCATCGCCGACAACGGAGAGCGCTACCAATCGATGGTAACCAATTTCTTTTGGCCTAAATTGGATAAAGTTGATGTGAACGACATGTGGTTTTAACAGGACGGCACGACATGCCACATAACTTAAGCCACAATGGACATCCTGGACGAGCGATTTGGGGACCAGGTTATCTTACGCCGAGGTGACGTAAACTGGCCACCGAGATCGTGCGATTTGACCCCGTTGGATTTTTTTTGTGGGGTTTTCTTATGTCGCTGGTCTATGCCAATAGGTCGCATGATCTTAAAGTCATCATAACTCATGACGCCGTCGCTCAAATTCAGCCTAATCTATGCGCCCGAGTCATCGAAAATTGGACTTCTTGGATGCCCGCGACCCAGCGAATTCGCGATGGCCATTAGAACAGATGTCATAGTTCACAAATAGGGCCTTTTAAATAAAACCAAAAATCCGTTGATATCTCAAACACAACTTGTTTTATTTAATTTTAACATCTACCCGTCCCTATTGGAAAACCCTTTAGTAAGTAAACCTCGGCCCGTTCGCAATTCAATGGGCGATAATTTTGTGTACGACTGTCGCGAGTGAACTACCTTAAATAAAATTAAACTTGTCAGTCCCACTAAAATAACAAAGGTATTTATAAAAATGTTTTGAGCTTATATTCACTATTCTGGTTGATATTAAACAGAAAATATGAACTGCAATATAAATAATATTCTTAAATACTATGGAAAAGCCAGAACATAATTAGAGAGTGTTTAAGTTAGTTATTCTTTAGCACTTACAATTCGTAATAGTCCACAGTACAAAATACATCATATCAAATGATTAATATATACAAGCCGACTAAAGCTTGTTACTTAAAAATATCCAAGAGGAATTACAATGAGATAACATGAAAAATAACCTTAATAAGTTTAAAAACTCTCCAATCTGACTTGGCGTTACAAATTTACATTGTTCACATTCATGAACACCCTTAGAAAAATATGAAGCACATATTTTCTACTATTTTCTATGATCACAGCCGTTTTTTCATGTTCAGGACTACTCTCTACAGGAGTCTACTTCCATTACTGCTGATTGTTATGACTCCCCCTCCCATTTCTAATACCTATTTCAACGCTTGATCTACGGTACGTCAGTCTTGTTTTACTTCTTGCATCTGTGCGCTCTTCTTTTCTTCTTTCCTCTTCTTTTTGAAGACTGCCCTCATCAACGGTGCGTAGAGGATGGGCCAGAGATAGAACAGAATGAAGCCCGCGTAGCTGCATTGCGAAAATGATTTCCAATATCTAAAACGAAAACCATCCTTATTAGTCATATACCAAGGTATCTCAAAAACAAAACACCAAAAAATTTTTGAATACCTATTTTCTTAGTGGCTGGCCAACTTTCGACACCAAATTGTGTTTGTGCCTAAAGTTAAATGATATTATAGAAAATTTTTACAGGCGTTGTAAAGCAGGTAGGTACAGTAACGGCCATTAAATCTTGGGCAATTTTTTTCCCTTTCGTAAAATATTTTTAAAATGCCAAACCTAACTTTGGATCAAAAAGTATTAATTATTCATTATATTAAGCAGAGAGGTTGGCCAGAAAGGGATATGCTGAAAGATCTTAACATCCCAAAGAGTACTATTCATTTTGTTAAAAAAATGGCAGGAAACACACTTCTTTGAGAGAAGAGCTGGAAGTGGTCGCCCCAAACTATCGAATCAAGAACAAGACAATAATTTAATTAATGTTTTGAGAAATCAACCATTTAAATCTGTAGTTACAGCAAAAACGGAAAGAAATTTCCCAGCATCGGTTAGAACGGCACGGCGAAGAATAAGGCAAATATCCGAACTGCGCTACCACCCGGCAGCCTTAAAACTGTTTTTACCAAATGCAAATAAAGAACAACGCATTGGATTGCTCTAAAATTTTACTTTTTTGGAAAAATATAATATTCACCGATGAAAAAGTGTTTCAGTCGTGCTACAAATGGGATACTTAAGGTATACAGGCCTCAAGGAACACAATTTGATGAAAATATACCCAAAAGGAAAAAGTAGTGGACGATTTTCGGTAAATGTTTGGGGGGTGGCTGAGTGCACGAGGACTTGGTGTATGGTATTTTATCGAAGGAAGGTTCGATGCGGAGGAATATATAGATCTACTACAGAATATCATGCTTCCTTCTGTACTGGATCGATTTCCGGACAGAAATTTTATCTTCAGCAAGATAAGTGTCCCGTTCATACGGCCCGGCAAGTCGATGAATGGATGGAAAAGCAGCGTATCAGGGTTTTACTGTGGCCCGCACGTAGTCCGGATTTAAATGTTATGGAAAATGTTTGGGGCTTATTAGTTAAAAAAAATGAATTTACTCCGCAAAATGTAAACGAACTTAAGGATAAAATTTTAGAGGCGTGGAATGAGTTACGAGGAAATCCGGACTACGCCCGGGCTTTGGTCCATTCGATGCCTGGAAGGCTAAACTCTGTCTTAGGAAAAGACGGAGCCGCAATAAAATATTAAATTTGTTTGGAAGGATATTTAAGTTTGTTTGAATTTATTAAATTGTTAATTAATTTATTAACTTGTTCGTTTTTATAAAATATAAATATTCTCTTTTACCTGTTGTAGACATTCTGTTAGAAAGGGATATTACATTTGTAATTACGGAATAATTTTTTAAGAGAAATTTACCTAGTTTTCACCTGAGTTTAACTTAAAATCTTCGCCCCATCAGAAACATTATACAGATGAGTGTCCTGTTTAAAACAAAATAATTAAATGGTTTCCTGCTCTTGCGGTTTCGTGATGATTTTTCTTTAAAAGTTTTGTAGCAGTAACGCTAACAAATTAAGAAGTAATATAAGTTGGCTAGTAGCTCTATTATTGTGTTTTATAATTAAATTTTGTCCTATTTAGGAATAAAAAGACTTTAAAGTAACCTTAAAAATATAATTTTGGAAAAATTAATACTTGTATAGGACATGCGCAGTTAATATCCAAAAATTGTTCAGGATCATCCAACGAAGACAAAACAAAATAGTTATAAATACTTATAAAAACAAATTTGAATAACACAAAAGATAAAGGACATAAAATTAATAAATAAAAATTTGGTATGTCGGTCTTTGACATGATCAGTACTTTAAATTTTAAATGGCACCACCTGTATGTCAGTATTTCGATAGGATATGACATTTAGGGTAAGACTTTTTTTAAAATACTTTTAATAAATTATTTATTTTATTGACAAAAATTGGCGGAGAAATCAAAATTTGACAATTTTTTTGCCAAGGTTTAATGGCCGTCACTGTACGGCCCCCGACAGCCATTAGCTTTGACTTTTATGGCACGATGCAACCTTAGAAAAATGTATGTCAAATCACGGAAAACAATGTTCCAACGATTTGCCCATTAAAGGGTCGACATTCTCTCCTGCGTGCTAAATATTGAAGAGTCTGAATGCAGTAGCATTTGTCGCGACAATTTTTCCCATTGTAAGAGGCAAATTACTATAAAATTGAAACTAATGCTCTGTTTTCTTACTTAATTATTTTATTGTAATACATAAAAAAACGGTTAGCAAGATTTTGCATAAGGTGTATTTTTTTACGTGTCTCTTCTTTTTAGTTTGTTTTGGTTCTATTAACCAGTAGTATTACCAGATAGTTTAGTTAGTAGTAAGCAGAACGGGTTATTACTCAATGGCGGCTCTAGGATTTTTAATTTTTTTATTTAAAAAGCGTGAGATAAGGGACCCAACCCTAAATATATTGGCAGGGAGCGGAACGTATGGTGGGGACAGCTGAATCGATTGCAGCGCTCGCTGTGGTCAAATTTTCGTTAAATCATGCTTGATTTAGCAATAAGATAAAAATATTAAAAATGGTGCATAATAGTTGTCGTATAGTTGAATGTAAGAATACTGGCAGAAATAGCAAGTACAAACTTTATAAATTTAGAAAAAAATGGATAAATGCACGCAGACAAAAGGTGTTAAATTTAAATTTCCCGCTTAGCCTAACGACTTTCGGGTTTTGGGCATAGCCGAACAACTTTCAAATTTGCAGAAAAAAAAAAGAAAAACTCATTCGTTTCTTGCAGTATACCGCTTGTTTCTGTCTTTTCCTGAAGTTTTCTTATGATTTGCCAGTTTTGAAAAGAAAAATAGTTTTTTTAATAGACTAAGTAATCAAGGAGTGTCTGCAGACACTATTGTATGTAAAGTCTTCTATGATTGTGAATAAAGAAAATGGATATGAAGCCTTCAAGTAAGTAAAGTATAGATTAGTGTTAAGTACAATGGAATAGCCCTAGACTCGGAAATTTGTCAGGTGATTTTTTAGTTGTCGGGCCAATTGCCGTTTTTTGTCGGAGCCCGTTAGTTTTCGAGTTATGACGCCCCACTGACCTAACCTCAAAATTGCATAAACATTCCTAAAATTCCGTCGATTTTTACCTAGGAGATTTAAACAGAAGTTATTTTGACATTTGTAATGTTACCCAACAGTCATTTACAGTGCTGACCAGGTTTGTTTATATATCAGTGGCGGCTTTACAGGGACGGCAGGGTCGGCAGTGCCGACCCATTGGTCCTTAGTGCTCAATGAGTAAATAATTAATTAAAATCAAAACATTCAAACCAAAAATCTCAATCTTTTTACAGAACAACTACCTTATTTACTAGAAAGCCATTTTTGTTGTATTATTAATTGTCCGCCTATACCGATTTACTTGCGTTAAACTCCTGCGATTAAGCTATACCAAAGTTCTATTCCACTTCTACTTTTCGAATCGCCTTGGTATTCCCTGGTCCGGCTTGCCGTACGGTTTCATTGGTAAATCACAGAGAAAGCTGCGAATAAGATAGGCAACCAAACATACATTTGATTTATTTTGTTCATGTATTAATAGCCACAGTCGGCAAATACAGTTTTGCCGATGAAAATAAAGTGAGGTAAGGTTTAGGTTCTCAATAAACTTGATGGAAGAAACCCACTGGCGGCTAGCGCCACGGATTCCACTTTGGCTTTTACATTGTACGCATGCGTTAGATTTTTGCGGGATGTTTAAGTACTTAACTTTGCTAGTTAATTTATACAGGGTGTAAAAAGTATGATGCTCACGATTTTAATGGGCGATAGTGGAGTACAAAACAAGTCGAAAAAGCCAAAAACATATGGGTCAAAATTAACTGTTTTCGAAGTATGTCTTTGAAAGTTTAAAAAAATTGGCAACACACAGTTTTGCATTTTTACACTCTTTTTAAGAAGATTTATTTATATACAAATAATAAAATTTACTTTTTGCAATTTATTTTGATATTTAATTTGAAATTAAATTTATGTAAAAAACAATACATTATTGTTTGGTTAATATTTGTAATTAAAAAATAATTGTTCTCACCACAAATAGGCAAAATATTCATTTTAAGAGCACAAATTATTATGTTTTAAAACAGCACTTTTTTATTTTGCTTGAAGAATAAGATTTCTCAGTTGCACACATCTCGTTTTCACAAATCTTGGACACTACAGTTGTAAATTTATAACATATCCGTATTTTTCTCGATTTAAAAACAACCAAAAATGTTGCGGCCGTTGAACACGTATTTACAACTGACTACACAAGGCTTCTAGCTAGGTTGCTCTGTTGCCAATTCTTTTTTACATTTTTAATTGGGGAAAAATTATTATTATTTATTTTTTTTATTTCTAGATTGAAACATTTGAAACTTTGTTCATTTTATTAGCAAATGAATCTGATAAGCGCTAAGGAGAAAAGTTTCCAGTGGTTAAGGCCTTCAGAAATATTTGCTTTCAAAGCTCAAACTTTTACAACGTTTAGACAAAAATCTGTCAAGTTTTGACACATATGTCATATGAGCTTTTCGACTTGTTTTGAGCTCCACTATCGCCCATTACAATTATGTTCATTATACTTTTTACACCCTGCATATTTTGGAGAGTGTTAAAAGAGTAATGGCTAATGGATAAAAAAAATTAGTTATAATATGAGAATTATAAGTTAATCAAATTCTGTAAAGAGTATGTTATAATTTTTATTAGCCGTCCGTTGTGTATAGGGCGTTTTAAATTCGTTGATCATCATTGGGGTTTCCAAAACGGTAAGAAATAAAGGGGGTATGTCAAATTGTGGCCCAAATCATCAGGTAAAAATAACAGCTAAATTACACCCCAAAATAAGGGTTAGCCTGAATAAAACTTGCAGTCAATAAATGATTACCTGGTTGACCCAAACAGGATGGACCCCTTGCGGCCCGTAATAAATACCATATTCAAAATTATTAAAAGTTTGTTAATAACTTCTACGTAGGGATAATTTGGATAAATTCAAAACCCTTAGTTCTAGTCGGTCATGGTTGGTTCTGTTTAGTTAAATCGGCTTTATATTTTTCCTATTAATATTTTAGGCGTAATAAATACTACATTGAAGATTATTTAAATTTTGTTAATAACTTCTACGTAGGGATAATTTACACAAATTCAAAAGCCCTCCTTTCTGATCGGTCGTGGTTAGTTCTGGCTAGTTAAAGTAACTAACCAGAACTAACCACGACGTGATAAATCACTAAAAGTAGGAAAAATAAACTTTTCTGTCTAGGCCGAAATTTTGTCATAGATTCGGCGCCCTAAAAAAAACCCTTGTACCAAATTTGGTAAAAATCGGAGTTGGAGCAACTTTCTAGAAAATTACGAAGAATTTTATTGCAAATTTGGCAAATTATGTCCATTTTTATACCAAATAATAATAAAAATCACACAAATGATATTGATACTTGTATTTTTTACTAAACAAAAACACAGAAGTATACAAATTAACAAAATACAAAAATGTTAGGTTAGGTGCAGTTGATATGATCTTATACCCATGCGCACAATGTGAAAGTCAAAGTGGAATCCGTGGCGCTAGCCGCCAGTAAGAAACCCGCATAGATTTTTATTGATATTTTTAGTATTATACCGGGAGTGCGTGTTGAACGATATTTTAGTGTTTTTTTTGGGACTGTTTTTAAAATAAACGAGCTTTAATATCGTAAAAGAAGTTTTAGTGTAATTCCGTAAGAAAGTGTATTTTATTATTTTTATCTCACAGGTGTCAGGTAACCTTGTAATCTTGTAATTTTAATTCCGACAAAATGGAGGGCAGCTCTCTAAAGGCAAACGAACAGGAGAGTAACCTGCATAACTAGTGATATTTTCATTAGATTTTAAATTTAAATGGACTTTCATCTTTTCATTCGACGAGCAAGTTAAAATAATAAATAATGGGCGTCCAACACCAAGATGTCAAACTTAATTAATACGGGAGGTAAAGAAAGTAACGGGCTTTTTCAGAAAATTGGTTTTAAAGTATGCCTGGCTTACGGGAAGTGAAACAAAAAATAAATCGTTTTATTGGCCATGTCTGTTATCGACAACTTGAAAAACTCTTTTGCTCTATAAAAGCACGATATATAAAGTCATATTTAATAGAACTTAAAATGATTTTTTTGGTAAACAAACAGTTGCTTGTTAGTAAACAACGGGCTCGGTTAGAAAATGTTAAACATAATGAACTTATTTAAGATAAAATATTAAAAACACACAAAAAAATTAAAAATTAAAAAATCAAAAAAATAAATAAAACACATTAAAAAAAACAAACAAAAATTAAAACTTTTAAAAATCCTATAATAAGCTACATAACGGAATATGTTTATTTTATTATTGGTTTTTGAGAAAAAAATAAGTATCTGCCGACCCGGGCTGCGAATCCACGAGACGCCACTGTATATAATATATATATATATATATATATATATATATATATATATATATATATATATATAATATATATATATATATATATATATATATATATATATATATATATATATATATATATATATATATATATATATATAATTTTTATTTTCAGGGTGGCCCACCCACATTCGCCTTTGGGTTTTTTCTAGAAAAATGAAACGAGTTGGGGAAAAACTTTTAGCGCGGTCATATGTGGGCCCATAGGAGATATTTTAAAATTATTTTGAAATATACATGGCGAAAAAAGAAAGTACATATCAAAGTTATAATTTTTCTTATGGAACACCCCATATTTTTTAATATTTTTAGATAGTATAGACCAAATAAAGGTGAGTTATTGTTTTATTTTCTATACCTAAAACTGACCGTTTCTGAGAAATTTAGAGAAGTTTAAAATTACAGACCATTATTTAAAAATTGTTTACACCCCCAGCGAGCTGCTCGTAATTAAATTTATTGCTTAGCTCAAGGTTTAAGTTAACTATTATATAAAAGTTTTGCCTTAATATTATACAGAGTGTTGAAAAAAATTGCCTCAAAGTTTGAACACACATTTGATTAAATAACTTCCTTAAGTTAAATGGAACACCCTGTATTTAGTAGCCTATTTTAACGCGGAACTAAATTTCCTTTAAAACCATATTAGGGTTTCCTATATCTATCTCTTCTGCTTTTTATGCAAAAGGCATTTTTATATTTGACTTATCATTTATCTTAAAAATGGAACACCCTTTAAAAAAATCTTTTTATTAGGAATTATATTTCGCTAAAAGCACAAGTTTAAATTTTTGAAAATAAGATGTATCTCGAGTAAAATGCAAGCAAAAGTAATAACTCCAATTTATTGTCATATTCAAAATATTAAAGCATTCTTAAAAATGAGGATCGAAATATAGTAGAAGGCCCACCTGTCCTAATTGTTGAGACGAAATATGGCAAATTGTCCTTGTTTCAAATGTATCAGACTTAATTTTTCATAACAACGGATTATTTAACAGACATATCTTTTACTACTACAGTGACGAAAATCCTAATATTTTTAGAACCCTTGATCGCCAGCACAGTTGGTCTGTTAACGTGTGGGGAGGAATAATTAGAATACGAGCAGTTTTATTTTACCATAAAGTCTGATACATTTGCTAAGAAACAAGCGCAATTTATCATATTTCGTCTCAACAATTGGGACAGGTGTGCCTTCTACTATATTTTGATCCTCAATTTTAAAAATGCTTTAATATTTTGAAAATGACAATAAATTGGAGTTATTACTTTTGCCTGCATTTTACTTAAGATACATCTTATTTTTAAAAATTTAAACTTTCTTTTAGCAATCTACGTGATCCCTAATAAAAAGATTTTTAATTACAATACAGGTGTTCCATTTTTAAGATAAATGATAATCAAATATAAAAATTTTAAAAAAACAGAAAAAGTGGTTTTGAAACCCTTTATATTTTAAAGGAATTAAGTTCCGCGTAAAATGGCCCTAAATCGGGTTTTCCAAACTTAAGAAATTATTTAATAAAATTGTGTTAAAAAATTTGGGAATTTTTTTAACCTCTTATTTTAAGGTTAAACATGTTGGCCTTGAAACTAAATTCGAGCACTCGTTATATGTTACATTATGTAAACAATTTTTAAATTATGGCCTGTTTTTTTAAATTTCTCGAACGTCAGTTTTAGGTAAAAATATAACAATAACTCACCTTTATTTGGTCTATATATCTAAAAATAAAAAAATATGGGGTTTCCAAGAAAAAAAAATAACTTTGATATGTATTTTTTGGGGTCAACCTGTATATTTCAAAATTTGAAATATGCTCCTCATGGACCCCTGTGACCCTGCTGTTTTTAACTCTTCATTTCTCGTAAAAAACCGAGGATGTGGTGGGCTAAAATTTTTTTATATATATATATATATATATATATATATATATATATATATATATATATATATATATATATATATATATATATATATATATATATATATATATATATATATATTTTTTTTAAATATATTTGCGAAAATTAATAGCCGTCAGATGTCGTATTCACCCACCGTGCCAATAAATGCAATTCGCCTCGAGAACACTTTGATACAAAAAAAAATATTTTGAAATTTGTGAAAAAGAGATCCCCCAGGGAAAAATCAAAATTTTAAACGCAAATCATTTATTTTTTGTTTCGTGGATTTAATTAAATTTCATTGTCAAATCCCAAATTTCACAAAATGATCTATGATTTTTCTAAAAATGCAAGAAAAATGCTGGATTTTTTGCAAAATTACTACTAACTAAAACCAACCACGGGCAGATGGTCATGCCAAACTGCAAACTGAAAAAAACAACATCGACACAATGACAAGAAACAGGAGATATTGTTCCTCCTTCTCGTGACAAAATCTATTGCATTTAGGCGCATCTATATTCATCACGTGTTTCTAACTCAGGACAGAACGACCACCCTTTTATGAATGAATGAATGTTTCATTGGGACATTGTCTTCCGTGATTTGACATATATTTTTCTAAGGTTGCCAATTTGTTTAAACAATACTGGAGAACGCATGAGAAAGTTACGATATTTTGTAAGAAATCTAAGTAAAACAACGATTTTCTTGTTCTAGGTATTCCTCTTTCTGGAGGTTGTATTAGGTATATAAAATTAAACATAAAATTAATGTTGTTGCTAATAAGTCCGACAATAAAAATTAAAAGAATTTTTATCTAATAAAAAAAATGTAGGTTCTTACCTTGGAAATTGTAAATATGCAAATGGTAATACAGACCAACCCATAAAAACAAATGTGTAAATTCTCAGCACAACCTGTAGTGCTAGTTTCACCAACGGATTTCCGAAAAACGTTTGTAGCGATTCGTTGGATTTTACTATCGACTGTAACTGAAAAAAAAAACGAAAACATACATCAGACTAACTATAAATTAAAAAAAGTCATTTTTCCTGACTTTTCCTGACCAAAAACTGAACTTTTTCCTGACACACGCACTATAAATAAACAAGCTAAAGGCAAGTAAATAATATAATAATACAAATGTAATTTTTAACATTTATTATTGCAACCTCCACCATCCCCATAACTGCCCAACTCTCACCTTTTAAATTTTTTTTCATAATACAACATATATAAAAAGTATGCAATACATAGATAACAAAATGTACACTACTTCACTACAAATATGTGTTCTTAAATTATAACCAGTAGTATAAGGAACATGTTTACATAATACAAAATCGTAAATCTATCATCTTCATTCCATGTGTTTTTTCAACACTTTGATTTTTTGCAAAATTTGCTCTTTTTCCACTTGGGATGTCATACGAAACTTTTTTCTTTCATCTTCAAGTTGTTTAATTTTTGAATCAAGTTTACGTTTTTCAGCCTTTCGTTTTTCGTCGTCTGACTGGTTTCTTCTTTTATCTTCCAACGCCACTTCATGCCGCCTTCTAGCAGATCTTACTGAAGTAAGCATTTTGTGTGTAATCACTATATTCTTTCGTCCTCCTGCACTTATGATTGCATCATAGACTTTTCTTTGAGACACAATTGTTTCCTCATGTTGATTTTCAACAAGTGTTGATTTGTTGATGGAGAAGCCACTCTCAACAGCTGCATTACCGTGTGAGAATGTCAAACCCAATTTTACAACATCCCACAGGTCAATATACTTAGGATTGTTACATAAGAGGGCAGAATAAAACACGTCCAACCTTTTATGAGACTCGTTTCCTTCTTCATTTGTCGACTCAAATATTTTAAATTTGTCTTAGAACATTGGAACACATGAGAACTGGGATTTGGCTTTTTCAGCTGTGTCGTCCACTAACCTGTTTGCATCGTATAAGGTTTCAAGTAAACCAATTATTCTAATCAGCTTAAGGTTGTGATACATCGCACAAGAAATAGCGTTCCACGCGTATATACCATTTGCACATTTTTCTGACTTTTACCATAATATTTAATATTTCCTGACTTATCCATTTTCCTGACTTTTCCTGACTGCAATCAAATTCTGACTTTTCCTGACTATTCCTGTCAGTGGAACTAAATAACTTACCGTCTGTCAACTTCAAAAACTATAAGGAACTTATCATTTATAAAGCTTGAAATCACATTACTAATTAGCATCATTAAATTAAAAAATAAGTATTTATTGTTTGGAAATACCCATTATTTAAAAATGTTTCAACCGCACTTACTTTGATCATTAATGACTTTCTACATTTGTTATAATCCATGAAGAAAAATTAACTATATTGTCACAGAGTGGTTTGTTTAAAAAAATGCGACTGCTCAAAAGTATTATTATTTAATTTTGTAATTTTTTTTCAAAAACCCACCACTTTACAATCTTACAAATGCGAAAAAATGTGACCCAAACCCTGAATTTTTTAAAATGCAAATTTGAATGCAAAAATTGGTTAAGCTAATCCTTCATTTTTGTGATGTTCTTTAAAAACTTCAAGAGCTATAATATTTAAAAGATTCCACCAAGTAAGGGTTCGTGATTTTTTCCCCCAATTTGAGAAAAAATTGGAGCAAATGGTTTATCCTGGACTAATTCTGAAGAGGAAAATTAAATTCCTCAATAAATATTGGAAGCAGCCACGAAAGCAGCTAATGATATTCTGCCGGAAAAATCTAAAATGCGGTATGAGAGAGCTTATGATACATTTAAAAACTGGTGCTGATCGAAAAGCGTTAAACATGTGAGTAAAAATGTCTAATCGGTTTTTTTTAACAGTTTTAGTTTAAAAAAAAACATTGTACGTTACACCACCGAAAAACAGTGTTTTGCAGGTCTCGCCAAGCTTGACATTACTTTCCGGTCTTATAACGTAAATTACTATTACTTACATCTCTTTCCATGTACATAACAACAAATTCATGTAGGAACGTCAAATAATATCCACTATGAATACCGTGCCATACCGCTAAAAAGAGGAGAACACCAGCCTGGGAGTAATAACGGTTTCCCAGGAATTTAAGTCTTTTGTAGATATGTTGAGCTACCTAAAAAAAGGCCAATTTTAAGTACAGTGTATAGACATCTTTATATTTCCAAGAAAAAAAATGTTACTTGAACTTACCCACTGGTTAGTGTTGACGTTAAATGCCTGGATGTAGTGGGCAAACTCAGTGGAACTTTCGAAGACCCACACTTTAATATTTTCGACACCATCCCATTTGTGTTCTCCATTTTTCTCGCCATTATAGGCCAAACCTAAAAAAACAGCAATAAGAAAGTAGAAAATTACAATAAAAACTAAGAACTATTGTTTCTTTTAAATAGTAAAAACACTAAGTTTGCTTTTAAAAACAACTTTTGTTTTGATGATATAGAACGAAATAAATAAGTAATTAATTAATTAAGGATGGCTTTAAAAAAGAAAACGACTTGGCTAATCTTGATATTGACGGTATCATTACATTATTTACCGACGGCACTACTACTGTATAAAAAAATAAAAATGAGGAAGAATTAAAAGAGACAATTTCGAGAGATCTGGTTGAGATTCAAAATGTTGTGATTTTAATCTTCTTGCTTTTAATATATCAAAAACAAACATATTAACACTTAAATTTAAATTTGACAATCTTTGTATTTCAGAAACTCACAACCAAAACAAATAAGATACTACGTTCTTGGGAGTGTATGTTGACAACAACCTGAAGGTTATAAACCACGTAACTAATCCAAATAAAAAAATTGCTAGTGGTTGCTTTGCTGTTCGAACTGTTTTAAATAAGCTGGGTATTGCTGCGCCAAGAACAGCTTACTTTCCCTTTGTGGAATCTCACTTAACCTATGGAATAGCTTTTTGGGGATAATGCAGTCAACATCTATTTTATTCTGCTTTTATTTTACAATCCTTACTATCCGATATATGTGAAAGGTAAAATCCCAAGATCACTGTAAACCTATGTTTACCAGTAATAAAATCCTCACATTACCATGTCCCTTCATTATGGAAACTGTAGTTCTAATACATAAAAAATATTCCAGTATGCATAATAAGGCAATTTACAACACTAGGCAAACTCATAACCTATCACTCCCCATTCGAAAAACTACCTTTATTAAGAGTACCAGTCTCCTCAGGAGTGTCCTGACCTGTGACAGACTGGGATGCCCTCAGACATAATGCCTACAACAACCAACTACAACCGGCCCTACAGTGTAGTCTACCCTCAAAGGGAGGACTGGAGTCGGAAAACGACCGACCTGCTCCAAGCTGACATCTGTTGGTACACCGACGGCTCCAAGGACGGTGTTGGAGCTGGAATATATGGGCAGAGGCCGAGGGCAGAGTTTTCCTTGAGCCTAGGTACTCTCGCAACCATATTTCAAGCGGAGGTATTTGCTATTGAGATGTGTGCTAGAACGCTGGTTGATCGGCACTGCACACGTAAGACAGTTAAAATATTCTCCGACCGTCAATCAGCTCTTAAGGCTCTTGAATCCAGCCAGTGCAATTCGAAAACCGGCTGGAATTGCAAGGATGCGCTGACCAAACTGGGTCAAAGCAACAAGGTTACCGTACTGTGGATACCTGGACATACCCGCCTAGAGGGTAATGAATCCACAGACCCCCTTGCCAAAAGGGGGGCGGAGACAAAATTCACAGGGCCGGAACCGGTCATTGGAATATATCTTATAGGATGGCCAAGCAGTTCATATCAGCTTGGACACAAAGAGAAAATCTTCGGTACTGGCATGGACTTCCGGGGCTCAGACACTCGAAGGCCTTTATAAGCCCACCGAACCAACAATGTACCGTCAAACTACTGGAGCAATCAAGGGTACACCTTAAAACTCTAGTGGGACTGTACACAGGACACTGCAGATTGAAATACCACATGCACAAGATCGGCCTAGCGGAAGACGCCGAGTGCCGCATATGCATGGAGGAGGATGAATCGGCAGAACACATACTGTGTGCCATTGCTGCGCACGACTCAGATTTGCAATCCTCGGCAGTGACACCTTGTTGCCGGGGGAGGTGAAAGATCTCTCTTCGAACATGATCATCAGATTTATTAGAAGTCTGGACCTGGTTGGAGAAATATAAAAGGGTGTGAGCCACAAATTAACCGATCGGTCGCGGTGGAAGAGTGTTATACCCACTAACTTTAAACCTAACCTAACCCTTATAAAAAATTCTATATTTAATGAAAATAAGATTTACAATCACTTCCCTTAGTCTCTGAAAACTAATATATCTTTAAGAGTGTTATAAAATAAAGTAAAAAGCCTGCGTACTAAAACCTGCAGGAGTACTACACTGATCCCTTTGTGTTTTCCTGTTTGTTTTGGCTAATATTTTGGTGTTTCTGATAGTGTGCTGTCTTTATATTTCAGAACATAACTAATATTGATTAAAAGTTATAATTTATGATTGTTGTTTCTCTATTTGTATAGTTTTTGATTAACTTTGGACTTAATAAAATAGGATTATTCAACTATACCTAATTATGGCATTTGGCCTGTTGTAAGCTTAAAAGGGCAATTTCATATACCGGGTGTCCAAATAAGAAAGGACGCCTGCTGTATCATAGAAAATGTTTAACGCACAGCGTTGGTGAAAAATTATTTTACGTAAAAGTGGTCAAGAGAAATAGCTGTTTCTGAAATGGCCGCTAGGGGGGCGTAACTGCAATCTTGAATCTAAAAAAGTGATGTTTCTGTGAATTTTGCTATATTAACCTAACAAAAAATACTCGATCTTTCAAGTCGAGCATAATTTAAACTTTTTTTGTTCAACGATTTTTGCTGTATCTCTAAAAATAAAGTGGTGGGGGGTATTTAAAGGTTTCCGTAAAAAACACTCTGTATCTATAAAACGGCCAAGCCGATTTCAGCAAGCTTAGGCTAGTTGACAGGAGCTTTTCTTGGGCTATAAATGTTATAATATTTGAAGTTTTGTTAGTTTCACATGTCGCCGCTAGAGCGCTTTTTTCGATATTCCGACAGAAATGGTTAATTTTCTCTAAAAAATTAAATGCATTGGTATAATTTTTGTTTTCATGAAAAAGTAGCTAAATAATGCCTAAACAAGCTCGCGAAAACCGTATCTCGATATATTGTTCCTTACCTAAAATTTAGGCCAAATAAAATTTTATACGTCAATATCTCAAAAACTATAAAAGCTACAAGAAATATTATATGACATAAATTATGTATTTTTACAAAACCTTTAATTTGAGTTATATAATCTTTTCGTCTAAATGCAATAATTTACGAGTAAAATCGAATTTTCAGTATTTTTTCAAGGTATACCCCTAGAATTTGCTTTTTTGATTATAACTCGTAAAGTACTGCATTTAGATGACAAGATTATTTAACTTAAATTAGAGGTTTTGTAAAAATACACAATTTATGTTTTATAAAATTTCTTGTAGCTTTTATAGTTTTTGAGATATTGACGTATAAAATTTTCTTTGGTCTAAATTTTAGGTAAGGAACAAGATATCGAGATGCGGTTTTCGCGGGCTTGTAAACGCATTATTTATCTACTGTTTCATAAAGAAAAAATTATACCAATGCATTTAATTTTTTTGAGAAAATTAGCGGCGACATGTGAAACTAAAAAACTTCAAATATTTTAAGATTTATAGCCCAAGAATAGCTCTTTTCAACTAGCCCGAGTTTGTTAAAATCGTATCAGCCGTTTCGAAGATACAGGGTGTGTTTTACGGAAACCTTTGAATACCCCCACCACTTTATTTTTAGAGATACAGCAAAAATTGTCAAACAAAAAAGGTTCAAATTATGCTTGACTTTAAAGATCAGGTATTTTTTTGTTAGGTTAATATAGCAAAATTCACAGAAACATAACTTTTTTAGATTCAAGATTGTAATTACGCCTCCTAGCGGACACTTGAAAATAATTTTCAGCTATTTATCTTGACCACTTTTACTAAAAATATTTTTTTCTCAACTCTGTGCGATAAACATTTTCTGAGATACAGCCGGCGTCCTTTCTTATTTGGACACCCGGTACGAACAAAACAAACAATATAAATAAGTTACAAATCCATGGGATCTTTAAGTGTTTAAAAACGCATTTTTTCTACTATAATCGCTTGAAACTTTGTAAATATTGGTGAGGGAGAGAAATTGTGGGAAGAGAAAAGTTTTATAATTAAATTTCTTACAACCTGGAATTGTTTAAAAAACGCAAAGAAAGGAATTTTTTGCATGATTTTTTTGAACCTTTAATCGGTTCGATAGTTTTTACACAATTCTGGAATCAATTTCGTTTAAAAAATGGACAATTTTGCAAATTGGGTAAGGTCCTGAGAATGGGACGTAGACATTCGAATTTTCATTTACATATATTAGAGATCGCAAGATTTTAAACGCTTTTTAAAAAATAAATATCGGATTATTTGGGCGCCCTCAGCGGGCGGATTACCACACCTTAAATCATCTTGTATATCCAATACATCTTGTGGTCTGACAGATAAGGTTTTGTCTATTTCAACTTTGCAAGACTCTACATACTTACCAAATAATATACAGGCGCCCTCCGACAATAACCATACAAATATATACTTGTATAGTGTGTACCTTCCGAACAGACCCAGTAAAAACATTCTTTTAACAAAGGACAATTGAGCGAACTCATCTGACAACAGATAATCGTCGGAAATGAAAAATGTCAAAACCTGATACAGGATTAGGTAAAAAATACCCAGTCCGAAACGTCTTAAGGCTGGACTTACTGAATCGGGTGGTAATGGTTGCCCGTTGGAGTCCTGAAAAAAAATATTATATTTGCCAAAAATAAAACTTTGGTAGAAAAACAATACAATAAAGTTTTAAATTCCCGCCAAAACGCACACCTGTGTCATGGTGTCGCTTGTGACGTCACGTCTATGTAAACAGTAAACGTTAGGTGAATAACAAAAATTTAATTTATATTTTGTATTTTATTTAAACAATGAATTCTGAGGTTTCAGTTAATCTCAGCATTAGTTTGTTGGGAGTTTAGATGAGGCATGAACACATTATCAAAATTAATTAAAATTTTTGACTGACAACGAACATAGAGAACCTGCGTAAAAACTAGTGGCGCCGCTCTCGTTAGTTTTGTAAGTTCGTACGTTAGAACGAGCTTTTTATAAACATGCCTTATTAATACTGACTCACGAATAATGTAATTTTTTTATTAATTATTTCTTTGTAATCTTTACAAATTTAATGCATAAATATATTACAATAACCTATTAAAATAATAAATATTAAAAGAAAAGTTATAATTAAGTGATTATGAGTGGAAAAAACGTTAAAACACCGGTTGTTCTGTTGTGTCATAATACAGTAAAACTGAGTCAAATATAAAATTTTATTCCTTTCCATCAAAACCATATTTAATGGAACGTCGTTAAAGTGAATAAAAGCAGTGAGTCGTATTAAATATGTGTGTGTGTACATTATGTTTGGAACAAATTAATTATTTGCTTAAGCAAAAAAGTGTTTATTTCCTTGAACACGTAAATAATATTTTTAAATTGCTCATTTTTTGTCATAAAATATAATTATACAGGGTAACTTATGCAGTAGATGATTTTTAAAACAGAAACCGCCATATTTTAATGCATATTCGTAGTTAAAGGGTGTTAAAGCATTATGTAGATAAATCCATAAGTAATTTAATAATATTACCTAAATACACAAAAAATATTATTTTATCTATATAAATCTGCAATAAAATATTGGGTCTCCATTTAAAAAAATCGTCGATGACGGCATATAAAAATTGTTATTTACGTGTTCAAGGACATTTTTTTTTGCTTAAGCAAAAAATGAATTTGTTTCATACATTATGTACACACTATATATTTATTATGATATTAATTTTACTATTTCTTTAGCCCAGATGGTACCCGTAAATCCGGGATATTTATTTTTTGAAACACACTTTTTATAATTACAATGTTTGACATTTATTTTAATAATTAAATTATAATTATTATAGCGATCAGTATAAAATTCATTTTCTGTCACATACTAAATGCTAAATTTTGCCACCATGAGCGCAGTGTAAAATCAGCAAGGTCACACGGGTTCTCTATACAATACCTTTGTGATTATTAAATTACAAAAATGTAGGGGATGCAGGTAATTTTGTAATAGTTAAGGAGATCAAACTAAAAAAGTTTGTCTGAGTTTTTTTTGCCAGTGATGATACTTATATTGGAGTTTTGACATTTCGGAATTCTGATGAATAGAAGTCTTCTTGTTCAATGTAAATTCATTAATGTTCGAATCTTAAAGTATTTGGAAAAAACACAAAATTTTACATGACAAACAGTATGGATTCCGACACAGAAGATCCACAGCTGATCTTCTTTCCTTTGTCTCACACAACTGGAACAAGTCCCTCGAGTTTCTTGGTGAATCCCAGATCGTTGCTCTTGACATATCCAAAGCTTTTGTTCGGATATGGCATGATGGGCTTCTTAACAAACTTCCTTCCTACGGTCTTCCACCTAAGCTTTGTTCTTGACTTCCCAGTTTCCTTTCTAATCGACGCATATTAGTTATTGTAGATGGTTATTCTTCCAGCTTCTATTTAATTAATGCTGTGGTGCCCCCAGAGCTCAGTACTGGCACCAATTCTGTTTCTTCTTCACATCAACGATCTTCTCTCTTCCCAACCAATCCTATCCGTAGTTTTGCTGACGATAGTACCCTCCACTCTAATATTCAATTTCTTAAGCAGATATCTCTTTCACAAGACCTTAAAGTAATCTTGGATCGGGGCGCCAAATATCTTGTCCAATTTAATGCCTTCAAAACACAGTCATTCGTTACATATGACCAGCCAAGTTCTGCAGAACAAAGAATCGTTTAATCTTGCAACACATTACATCCATAGCTTTAGCAGCTTCAAAAAAGCTTGGATTCCTTTTTCGAGCCAGAAAGTATTTCTCTCCTTCTAATTTGTATACTCTATATGTATCCCAGATCAGACCCTTTTGTAGAATATTGTTCTCACGTCTGAAGAATGGCGCCTCCTACAACACTTAGCATTCTTGACTCTATCCAAAAAAGAGCTGTTCGTCTTATTAATGATCCCACACTTACAGAAAAGCTTTCTTCTCTTGCCCGCCGATGAGCTGTAGGGAATTTGTCCCCCTTTTATAGGTATTTTCATGGCTTCTGCTCCGAAGAGTTGGCCAGTATAATTCCTCCTTTGGCAGCTCCCAACGGACCAACACCTTTATGCATCCTTTTACAGTTCAACTTGAGATGTCCCAAACTTCCCACTTTGTTCGTTTCTTCATTCCTAGAGTGAAGAAGTGCAGAAGTTTTTCCTTTTCTCCCGAATCTCCAAATATTTAAGTCTATTCTGAATAAACTCCCTATTACCACACTTCAGACACCCACGGTATGTTAGTACTAGGCCTTAGCCTTCGTGGGCTGACCCAAGATAAAAACAAACTCTCCTACATCAATAAATTAACTCTCGGCAAATTAGAGCTATTTGGTTTAATAAATCTTTGTTCCAAGAATTAAAAAATTCTGGATTTTGTTTTGGCAACTCAAAACTAGGTTACTGATCGCTGAGAACCACAAAATACTTGATAAAAACAGATACATATTAAAGATATTGTTGAAGTACACACGATACAAAATGACTTTTACATAGACGTCACATAATTTGCTCTGATTAATGGTTAAATTATCATTTAGTTTTATTATTATTTTTTTAATGTTATTATTTTATATATTGTCAATATAAAAACGATTTTTATAATCCATAAATCCTATTTCATATAATAAATACAAAATATTAGTAATTTTTGGATCTTGTCATTATGCCTATTGCATTGAAAATGTCTAAAATTTAAAAAGGCATGTTTTACCTTTGAATTAAATTTTCCACTAAGAAAATCTAAAAACCTTCTCATGCTGAATTGGGGCCGACTAAAAAGGCGCTTGGAAAAAGACTGTGTCCCAGCATTTGAAGGAGGGTGGGGGGCTCCTTTAGGGCTGTTTTTAAGGCGTCTGATGATAGTTCGCTTTTCGGGCGGCTGCCGTCGTATACGTCGAAAGTTACACCAATAAGTCTACAAAAAAAAAGTTCATTGAAAACTTTTACTTAACTACGGGTATGGGATAATAAATTTCCAGCCTAAAGGTGTGGTTCCTTCCACGCGGCCGTCGCATGCGACTAACGCAATGCGACTAACGCATGCGGCCGCCGTTTAATCAGGTGGTTTCTTAGGACCGCGGCTCAAACTCGCGATAGCAAAATTATTAGTGTAAAGGGAATAATCTTTGGTAAGAGTCGTGATGGATGATCTAGCAATATATTTATTATTAGAAGAAAAAGAGGATGACGAAATACTGTTACAATTAGCCAACCTGAAACATAGCAATGCCCCTATAAATCCAATATATTAATAAATCGACATCTGCAACAGGATGAAGTAAAATTTAGAAAATATTTTAGACTGAATAAAGCAGAGTTTACTTTTATCCTTGGCTTAATAAAAGACGATATAAAGTCCGAGCCAGACAACAGAGTTGAATATCCAATAACCCCAAAGAAAAAATTAGCCATTGTATTTAGGTAAATCTGTACAGGGTGTACCAAATTCGAGTCTTATCATTAGGATCTGGGAAACTTGAAGAGATACGAGGTCGGTTAAATGAAGGCAAAGTTGCGCGATAGATTGCTAATCAAAATGCCACCTTAGAACTTTAAAATTTTCGAATACTTACTTTTGGAAAAAACCGATTATTCGCGATTTCGTTTTTATTTTTTTATAACTTTATTTGAATGGATGTAACAAAATAACTTTTACATTTTCATTGCTACTTTTTCTGTTCTATAAGATAGTGTTATTAGATTAATACACCGACGTTTCGTCTTTGAGCTGCCATCATCAACTTTTTTTTATACGGGCCTGGATTTTTTTATTATGTATTTTAGGAGCTATAAAGTTCGCAAAACCAATAATGTATTGCACTTATTCAAAAAATTTATATTCATGGCAATTTTCATAGGAAACCATAGGTTAGAGAGAGTCAGACAATATATTTTTGGCAGGATCTTAGGAAAACATTAAACTGTTTTTTGAATAAGTGCCAAACATCATTGGATTTGGGATCTTAAAAGCTCTTAAAATACGTAATAAAAAATCCAGGACCTCGTTTAAAAAGTAAAGTTTTAATTTTTAACAATTAAAAAAAAAACATCAGACATTCCACACAAAACAACACAAACAAAATATCAGTCGCAGACACGACTGCGGCTACACTGCTTCTTCAGCAGTCCAGTCGCATCAATCGCAGTCGTTGACAGCGGACGCATACGACGGCCGCTTGGAACAAACCAGGCAAATTTAAAAACATGAGTAGGAGTGCTTTGCGGCTAACGTAGTGCGTTAGTCGCATGCGGCGGCCGCGTGGAAGGAAACATACCTTAAGTAAGAAAAAAGCAAAAAGTGGGTTATAAACTACTTTAATTTTTCTACATAGTATCTGTGCAGCTCAATACATTTATACCATCAGTGCTCAAGAGTGTTTATGCAATCGCTGTAGGCTGATTTCTCCAGTTCTTCAAAATAGGCGCTTGTGGCAGCATTCACGTCTAAATCCGAGGCAATTTTTTTTACCAGCATGATTTTTTTTTCAAATTCGAAAACAAATGGAAATCCGATGAAGCCAAATCTGGTGAATAAGGTGCAGGAGATACTAGCTAGAAGCCTAACTGATGAATTTTTGCCATGACAATTAGCGATTTGTGGCAAGATGCATTGTCCTGGTGGAACATAATTTTCTTATTTACTAAATCAGGACATTTTTTGTGAATATTTTGATTCAACTGGTCAAGTAAGTTGGCGTAATACTCAGAATTTACAGTTTTTTCTTTATCCAGATAGTCTATAAAAATAATGCATTTGGCATCCCAAAAAATTGTGAACAGTGAATCCGTTCGCCCCTCACTGTCCACTGTCATGATTGTTGTTATGTCTCCGGCGTATAGTGGTAGATGCAAGTTTCATCGACAGTAACAAATCGGCGAAGAAATTCAGTTGGGAAACGCTTAAATACTGTTTCGAGATAGTCATGTGAACGAATTTTTGCTCTGGAAGAAGCAATCGCGGCACCCATCGAGCGGATAGTTTTTTCATTTCTAAAACATCAGTTTTATATGGTCAGTTTGCTCTTTAGATGTACCCACAGCCTCAGCTATCTCATCCAACTTCAGCCGGCGATTACACAGCCCCACAAAAAAAGTTAGAGAGTCGAAAGACTTGACCATGGTATCTTTATGTGTTTGGGGTCGCTGAATCCGAATCCGGGTCAGTTTGACCCCATCTAGTTAGGGTCAAGGGTATTTAAAGGTCAAATCTGCAAAATTAATTGCAACTAAATTTGAAGAGTACCTATACGTATGTTTTTGAGGTCGCCGAATATAAATCCGTGTCAGTTTGACCCCGACGGGTCGTGGTCAAGAGATATTTCAAGGTCAAATCTTTCAAATTATAATTTTACAGATTTGACCACCTACTCAGCGACCTCAAAAACATAAGAATACACTCTTCAAATTTGATTACTAATAATTTTGCAGATTTGACCTTGAAGTGCCCTTCAAACTGACCCCGGATTCGGATTTAGCGACCTCAAAAACATAAAGATACCATAGTCAGGTCTTTCGAACCTTCAATTTTTTAATTGGGCTGCCAAATTTTGCAGATTTAACCTTGAAATGCGCTTGACCCTGATAGGTCAAACTGACCCCAGATTCGGGTTCAGCGACCCCAAAAACATAAAGATACCAATGTCAAGTCTTTCGGACTTTCAACTTTTTTTTTGTGAGGCTGTGTTATTTAAAACGATTTTATGAACTTCCTGCACAATTTCTTCAGAAGTTGTGGTTAGTTGTGGTTAAATGGTGAAAAATAAAGGCGCTGACTAACCTAAAGTACCATCCAACTCTGCTTTAATTTCGGTAAGAGGTAAACCTTAAATATAAAAATATTTTATAATTGCACTTATATTAATTTTTTCCATGCTTGACAAAATGTACAACCTTATAACTTCAAATAACTACAAAATATAAACCACGAGCCCTCTGCAAAGATAAACTAGCAAATCATTAAGCTATTTAAATATGCAGTCATATGACGTCAACTCGCTCTATCTATGGGTTATTCCAGAAACTTTTCATCCCATGCTCGTAAATCAAAGTAAATAAAATATATTATCTTTTGGTTGGTACATACCTTAAAACTAGGATACAGTAAGGCATAGTCCATGTGATGTCATAGGAATCTGTACTGGAATAGTAGTAGCCTAAAAATACAAGTAAAACTATAGAAAACACTAAATATACAGGGTATCTTTTTTAAATTGATTTTTCCAGTAAAAATAAGTGGTGTAAAAAAATCAGGATGGTAAAAAGCTATTGCACCATTTTAAAATGAAATATTGTTTGTTGTACTACTTCATCGGTATATGGATGCAGATTTTTCATCATATTAAATGAAGACTTTCAAAAAAAAACAGGACAACAGTTAACACTGTGTTTCAGAATTTAAACGACATATTTAAAAAAATTACAGAGTCGGACGATTATAGCAGCTGATCCGCGATAGCTTAAAAACGATGAGCTTTTAGTAATTGATCGCCTTGCGCAAATTCAGCCCTATGCTGGTGCTTTAATTTTCCAGCAAAATTTCTCGCGCACTTTTTTTATTTTTCAAATTTATCCATTATGATGACAGCCAAATGTCATTTTATTGTTCCTGGATCAACAATGGCCATTTTAGCATTTAGTTAGCGGACTTGGTTGTCTTTTTCTGTACTTTTGTAGCTTTTTCTGGATGTTTTTTATTGCCCGGTTAATATTTTACTTGGATTTTTCTTTAAAAGTGGGTTATTTTTTTGAGGTAGGTTTTTATTGTTTAATTAGGCCGTAATTGATTTAAACCACCGATATTTATTGTATAATGCTTCATTTTGTTGCTTCCAGATTTTACAACTAAGCCAAAAGTCATTTTGATACAATTTTAAAGCCTTTTTTACCACAAGGATTTAATGATGTTTAACACGTTTGACACAAAACACGAAAAAAAAAAGGTTTGTTGTTGATCCACGAACTATATCTTACCTCTGATGACGTTACGCGCACGTGCTCAATTGACATATTGAGAATCCCTTTAGTCTTAAGGGATAACTACTGAATCACCCTGTATACTTACCAACTAAAAGGTAGGTAAAATTAAACAGAAACACTACCACCACACTCGTAGCGGTTGCTCCTAATATTAAAATGGAACCGTATGTAAAAAGTATGGAAAACACACAGTGTAACATTCCGAATCCATAGTTCCAGAATCCAATTGTCAGTCCGGATAAAATAAAATACAAACATTGTTTCTGTTCATCTTGGTTGTAGATGTATTTCCTATAAATAAGTGCCAGAGGATACCCTAAAATAAATTTTTTTTTTACATTAGAATCAAAATAGGTATTGCACTATAGAAAATTGATGTAAACTACAAACCGGGGTATATATTTACCCCACAGGATTGGGGTAAATTTTTGAAAGCAGTAATCTGACTTATGAGTACTTGCATTTTTTCGTTTTTTATGCCCAAGAGAATGGTGAATAGCAAATTCGATTTTATCAAGATTTAGTTGGTTAAAAATTGATTTGAGTAGCTATAAGTACTGCAAAAAGGTCAAACCGTCATTTAACAAACAAAAATAAGTAACTATTCCTTTCAAACGACCGATTTTCAAATTTTAAACGGGATTTCAAAGAGGACACATAAGGCTTTAAGAAAAAACATACCATCATAATATTTTGCTAAAAAAGTCTATTTATTTTGGACTTTCATTCAATTCAAACCAATTGAGAATCCGATCGATGAAAAAATCAAATGAATATACATAAAATATTGGTTTTTCAAGAATTATTTCTGTTTTTCTTATGGGAAATATGGAAAAAAAGAGAAGTTACGATTTTACTTATCAAAATATACCTGGGCTAGATATCTACCCTGGTTTGTAGTTCTAGGGTTAAAATCAGTGTTTTGCACTATATTATCTAGTTTATTGATACACAGTGTGTCCCGAATTCGGCCTAAATGTATAGCCATCTCGCTTAGTATACAAGGTAAAGAAATGTTTAAATGAGAAAATTTTTGGAGAATTTATTGCTCCTTACGACTGTACAGTTATTTTTTATTGTTGAATAAATTTCTAAAGATATTAGCGAAAAAGTGAAGCTCGTCGATATTAATTTTTGCCTGTAATTAATTTTTTAAAATGTTGACATGTTTTAAACTATTACGTTATTAGAACACTTTTTGGCAACAAACATTTTGCCACCAATTTTTTTCCGATCGTTATTTGTTTTTCGGTTACTAACCAAAACTTAAGATTTTTATAAGGCGGCCATCCTTAAGGGGTTAGTCTACTCATTATTTTTAAAAAACCTTTTTGTTTTCTTTTTTCTATTATTCGAAAGTTTATGCATTACACAACATTCTCTGAAAATGATCAGAGCATTCTAAATGTTCTTTTCTGCCTTATACGTTTTATTATCCGAGTGTGCGACACACGCGACAAAGCGCGCATAGATTTAGTAAACCACTTAGAGACTATTGAACCGATTCTCATGAAATTTTAACCAGATAACTATCAATATGTTCTATAGTTTTGTGGCGGATCCATGTTTTAGTCTGTTTTATTTGGGTTACTCGCCTTTCTACTTTTTGGAAAATGGGACCCTCTTGGTCCGGGTCCCGGGGTATGAGGACTAACTATCGATGTATAGGTTCGATTCGACATACAACTAACTCAAAATTTTAATTTTTACTAATTTTTTAAAGCAAAAACCACAAAAAAAACTTTTTTAATATTATTTTCTAAAATAGTCCGCCATTTTGTTGAATATAGGAAAAATTTAATGATTGTAGGTCGAAACGAACCCAATGTTATACCTAATCTAATGCCACTAATTTTTTTAAATTTAGATGATTTGTTCCAGAGATATAGACAACGTAACTTACATGTCTACTTTTTGAAGTGTTACCATTACCTATAATTATTATGTATACAAAATGTTTAAAATTATAAAAAAAAAAATTCTAGCAGTTCAAGAGTGTGTTTATTAAGCCCAATAACATTGATAGATTGAAAAACAAATACAATATTACAATATTTAAATAGAAACTGTATCTTTTGTATTGGGAATATCCATTACAGCTGGTGCTCTTTTAATTACATTTTATTATTAATAATATAACAGAGATAATGACAAATGGCTTTTAACAAACAATTACAATTCACGATTTAGCTCAGGTTATTGACACATGGTTAGTTGTTTCCTATTAAATATATCTGTTTTAAATATAAAAATAATAGCGACTTAAGATATTTTTTATTAAATTGAAAAAAAAAGAATAATTAATTTTATGGTATGTTCACAAGGCCTAACAATAAAGATATTGTTAGTTCAATTTTTTTTAATGTAAAAACTCAATGCAATTGTTTAAAAATTAAATACTCCCACTTCTTTTAACAGCTAAGTTCAAATTTCAAGGTGAGCATAATAACTTTTGTAAACTGATTTAAGTTTTATTGCCCTGAAATCAATATAAACGGTATGATTTATTGACCTTTTTTGTTTAAAAAATATTAAATACATTACACATTTTTACAATACAAATTAAACTGATAAGAAAATCAATTTTGGTAAAAAATATATGGCAATATTTGCCATTTTGAATTTGCAGTTCTGTAAAATTAATTTACAAAAGGCAATAATGTTATCTTAAACTTTATGTAACTAGCTATAATCTCTGTTAAGTAAAGAAAACTATAAATACAACCATTAAAACGTAAATTAACAACTTGTGGGATTTATTTATTCTGATGAAATATTTTTTTAAAATAGCTACAACCAAATCACTCTTGAATAACTTTTTTTGAATTTAACGGGTACATATTTGTAAAATTAAACTTGATTTTTATTTTTTTAGTTAACTGCCAACTTCAGGTTTGTTGCAACATATTAAATAAAATTCTTAAATTTAACATATTATAATCTTTTTGACAAGGCAAATAGTTTAATAATAATAAATAATAATGTCCATATAAAAAAGTCTCATTTCACATATAGGTTTTTTTTAAATTCTTATGAAAGTGTAAAACAGTATATCAGCTTTACATTTTCATAAGCATTTGACACAAAAAATAAATATGTTAAATAAGACTTTTTTATATAGATATTCTTAATAGTAAAATGTTTGAAAAAAAGGGGTAAAATTGTTTTTAGCATTTATCAGGTAAACTTTTGGTCATACAAAAATTTTTTAAAAACATTTTTTATTGCAATTTGATTTCTCTACAATTTTAGTCCGGTAACTTTTTGTTGTAAAATCAAAAATAACAAAGATATTAAAGCAAACAATCAAAATTTTTGGACACATTATCTTTTGGACGTTATAATTTATATTTTTTTTAATTAAAAAAAATGACATTAGAACAACTGTTAAATTACAATATTGAAATGTTCTATAATAGAAAACATTATTTTAAAAATAATAAAAAAAAATTAAAAACTATGCCATATCATTGATATAAACTTATATTTATCAGTGGGGAAAACTAGTGTTCACTTCACAGCGCTGTAAAACTAATGAATATAATAAAAAAAGTATATAATAAAAATTCTTCGTTTAAAAACTACCTACTTTTTTTAAATAAAAAAAAATATATATTTATTACGTCCAAAGGTAATTTGTCCAAAAATGTTGATAGTTTTTTTTAATATCTTTCTTATTTTTGATTTTACAACAAAAAGTTACTGGACTAAAATTGTGGGGGATTTAATTTGCAAGAAAAAATGTTGACCCCTTTCTCATATCTAAACAATTAAATTGCGTCCTCTAAAAATGCATGCTAAGGCTAAAAAAATGTAACATTTTAATGGACTAAATCTATGTGTAAAGACAAGTAATTTCAGAAAAAAAATTTGCAAAAAAATTATTTTAATTAACATTTTTAGTTATTTTTTAATTAATCTATTTTTGATGAAAAATTTAAGAATAAAAATAGTTGACAATTTAAACAAAAATAATCATGTTGATTTTATATCCCAAAAAAGTGGGGTCGCGATTCTAAAAAATGATCTGTTTGCCTTGTTAAGATGATTATTAATATCAACAAACTTAAGGTTGACAAAATTTTCCAAAACAAAAATTAAAAAATTTAAACAGGAGGCCATTCCTTGGTATTTGGGTCTAACTTTGGATTCTAAATAACTTATTTATTTACTATTTTGTTATATTTTTAAAATAAGGGTCCTTTACTCTTACAATTAGGCAGTTTTTAATTTTGTATAGCCTGTATTACCTTCGGCCTTGAATAGAACTAAGTGCTGCAAATATAATTTTCCGGGAAATTACAAATAAAAAAATTCATCTTTACACCCTGTATATACTTACAATCTAAAGAAAACTGGATTCATTTGTGGGGATTTTTACTAAAAATAGACTATTAATTATTGTAAATTTCAGTGGATTTGTTTAATATATTGGTACCCAATCAGTGTATGTTTCCATTTGATAGTAATTAGTTTCAAGAAAGGAGAACTTTGAGGTTAGTCCACTTAGAGGCTTCATAATGCAAAAGCCAGAGGTTGTCGGGAAAAAAACTGATTTTACATTTGCAATCAGTGCCCCAAAAAACCCCCGTTTGGTAATAATAAGACTAAGAGTCCTTCAAAGAAATTAACAATATTAAGTTTAATGAGTTCATGCTTTTAAAGTGAAAAAAAACTGAAGCTAGAATCTTGCATGCAGATAATTGCAAGAGTATTTTAAATTTAATTTACTTGGCTACCTAAATAGTTTAACACCAATATTGGATATTTTAGCTTAAGATTCTATAAAAGTATCAAATCAAATAAAAATAAAATAGAAAGTAATGTTTTTTATTACACAACGCACAGATTATAAAAATAGATGGTGACAAAGCCTCATCTTCACATTTAATTTAAAACATAAAGATATATGATGGCAGTAAATAAATAACTCTAAACAAACCTGCAAAAACGCCTAAAAGCAGCTTTAAAGCTGGCTCAGTTACCCCAACAGCTTGACTCAATTGGCCTAAAAGGCCCACAGAGACTTCTTCGGTCATTTTTATTTAAAACTTTTGCTTATTTACTAATTCTTTTTTCCAATTTAAAGAGTGAACTTTAAACGCATAATGAACTTGCTGCGTACGGATATAAAAAAATAATTATTCCACTAATTGGGTCAAGAATATCGTACGATGAGTTCAAGAGACAAGTAGTCACAAAATACGAAAGCAAGTAGTTTTCAAAAATTGAATGAATATTTTGACGTTTTAGCCATGTGCGTATCAGGAAGTCATCTGATCAAGATTTTACAAATGTTTGTTTTCGACAACAAGTAGGATTTTTATCTGAATACTGCTCTGTTTATGGCGCTGCTGCAAGGCAGTTTGCCAGTAGATTTTTATCTCTTTTTTCTTCTTAAGCTGCATTTACAATGCAATTCGAACTCCAAGTTGAGGTGGAATTGGCTTGCTTGTCATATGGTGGCAGCACGTTAGCATTTACAATGGGAAAAATTTGAATTGTAAATGCTAACGTGCTGCCACCATATGACAAGCAAGCCAATTCCACCTCAACTTGGAGTTCGAATTGCATTGTAAATGCAGCTTTAACATGTTTGGGGTTAAAACAACCCCATTGGCCTGTAATTTAATACGTTCCGCCAGGTCTCCCCTTTCCAGACTCTGCCTTCTGGGGCTTTGTAGTGGAAAAACTGGATGCGGGCTCGAAGCCCCCAGAAATTCCCGAAAATTTTATAAAATCAAAAATTTTTCAATGTCAAATGTCATGAAAGGCACAAACAATGTTGTTCCGACCAGGAAGACTGCTACTGGTATCGCGCATAACCGTTTTCTGTCAGTACTGCTCCTTCCTGCTGAGCGCGCAACCATCTTCCGCCATTAGGAAAATTCCTCGTGCGTGGGGCTCCCAGAAAGAAACAGATATAGGAATCATCGCTCACAGCGCTTAGCCCCAGAAGAAGGACTCCATCGTTTGGCTTGAGTTTCTTCTTGATCCCCGACGGTAAAAGCTGTTGATACAGCTCCTTCAGCCGCCTTCCCGGAAAAAACTATGTAGTTTTTTTATCGCTAGCACTTCACTGATCGGAGGTCAAATAGGAACTGGATTTTTATCTCCCTACATTTCGATGTAACTAACCGTTTATTGTTTTGTCCAAAATCTCTGGTCCAAATCATACGTTTCAGAAATCTTGATGGACAACCCCGTTGTAGTTATCTGGTTATAAGACTTATAAAAGATAAAGAAGTGTAAGTAAATTCAAAACAAAGGAGTTTCGCAATCAAGAAAAAAAAATAAACTATTTCAACATTTGATCAGATATAGGTTATGTATAAATGGACTCCACCCGTTTGCGAACCAGTTATTTGCATTCCAGAAACGTGTAGATTTACTGCATTCTATTAACTTTTTGTTCCAATAATTTGATGCGACTTGTTCCAAAAACTATTTTCATGTTATGTATTAATCTAATTAGTTAAAATACTGTATATCAACTAAAGTAATATTTTTAAAATTAGATTTATATTACTTGTAAACAAGCAAACTAGGCAAACGATTACGTCACAAATACCAATTGACATTTAAATTGATTTATATGAGCTTAAATGGGATCGAGCACTCCTTGTTAGGTTTATCACCCTTGGTTATAAGACATACAACACAGAATAAAAAAGGTTATACAGTTGTGGAAAGTTCAAAACCGAACATGGACGTTTCGCAAGTAGAAGAAAGAAAACAAATAATAAAAACTACCACATTTCAAATTCGATCTAACTAAAGAGATTTGATCCACCTAAAGGCACACCAGCCGCTCGTCCGCGCGAACCACGAAGTCATAAGTTCTAGCATTCTCAATGGACAACCCTGTTGTAGTTACTGCCAGTCATACCAAAGTAAAAGAAATTTGCAACTAACTTTGTTTCTCAATAAAAAAATGTTTTGATGCCGCTTGGTCGCATAATTAATATTTTTCATGTTTATTATTAATACTAATTAGTTAAAAAATACTTATCACTCACACTAAAGCTTAATTATTATCTTAAATAATTAAAAGTTAAATACACGTGAAAAGGGTTATAAAGAAAAGAAAAAAAACGTAAATGTTATCAGGACATGGATATACAAGGTACTTCCAGCATTTCCACGCACAATATTTGCCCTAAGAAGCATAAAAAACACAAAAAAGATAGAGAAGATAAGGAGGACAAGCCCCAATTGAAGTTAATTTTAAAAGTAGGGATTTTAATAATTTTGATAGTATATGAAAGCTCATGGATTAATCATTAAGAATTAGGAAGATTTGATATAGAGTTAATGTCATATAAACTATTTTTGGCCTAATACTTAAGAAGTGGGGTTTCCTAACATTAATTTGGTCAAATAAAAGATTCACCTTAGTGCACTATATCCTATTGGGTCAGAAATCGACGATAGTTCAAGGCAATGCAAAAAGTTAAATTAGTTTTAAAAATGAAATGAATATTTAATTTTACATTCGAGTCATTGTCAGATTTTACAAATGTTAATTTTAAACCAAATTTTTGAATTTCTTTATATTGGCTGAAGATGCCAGTAGATTATCTATTTTTATTGGTTTCATTGAAGAAATGAATTATTATCAAAATTTATATTTATTGAAGTTAGATTAAACGGGAAAAATTTGAATTTTGCTAAGTGCTGCCACCATATGACACAGCCAATTCCATCAATTGAGTTCGATTGCATTGTAAATGAGTTTAACATGTTTGGTAAAACAACCCCATTGGCCTTTTTATATTGCAGCCCTTCAGATCTGCCTCTGGGCTTTGTATGGACTAGGGCTAAGCCCAGAAATTGCCAAATTTTATAAACAAAATTTTTCAATGTCAATGTCATGAAAGGCAAACAATGTTGTTCCACCAGGAAGACTGCTACTGGTATCGGTTAACGTTTTCTGTCAGTACTGCTCCTTTGCTGCGAACCATTTCTCATTAAATTTCGTGCGTGGGGCTCCAGAAAACGAATGGTCATTTTTCACAGCGCTTAGCCCCAGAGAGGACTTCAGTTGGCCTTGATTTCTTCTGATCCCGACGGTAAAGTGTGATACAGCTCCTTAGTGCCTTGAAAAACTATGTAGTTTTATCCTAACTCACTGATCGGATCAAATAAACGATTTTATCTCCCTACATTTCGATGTAACTAACCGTATTGTTTTAAAATCTTAAATATAGTTTCAGAAATTATGGAAACCCCGTTGTAGTTATCTGGATAAGCAAGGTAGTAAACTTAACAAGGAGTGCTCGATTTTTACTAATGTCCGAGATAAGGTTATGTTTGGACGTCACCCGTTTCCCATTCCAGAAAGTAGATTTATTTATAATTTTCAATATTCAATTTAAAAATATTTTGATATTACTTATTTAGAATTTGTAATCTATAATATTTAAAAATAGCTTTATATATTGTAAAACAAAAGCAAGATATTACGTCACAAATCTTGACATTTAAATTGATTTATATGAGCAATGGTGAGCATTTGTTGGTTTATCACCTTGGTTATAAACTATACACAAATAAAAGGTATACAGTTGTGGAAAGTTCAACCGAATGGAGCTTCCAAGTAGAAGAAAGAAAACAAATAATAAACTCAAATTTAAATTCATCTAACAAAATATTTTTCCCCCTTAAAGGCAACACCGCTGTCCGCGCAACCCAAGTCATAAGTCTAGCATTCTCAATGGACAACCCTGTTGTGTTACTCCAGTATACCAAAGTAAAAGAACATTTTATTGACCCATCATGAAGTGCTCGCGATAAAAACTACTAGTTTTTCGGGAAGGCGCTGAAGGAGCTGTATCAACGGCTTTTACCATCGGGGATCAAGAATAAACTCAAGCCCAAAGATGGAGTCCTTCTTCTGGGCAAGCGCTTGAGTTGATTCTAATTGTTCTTTCTGGGAGCCCCACTCATCGAGGAATCCTTAATGGCGGAAATGTGGAGCTCAGCAGGAAGAGCAGTTGACAGAAAACGGTTATGCGATACCAGTAGCAGTCATCTGGTCGGATGTCATTTTTGTCATCGATAAGAAAATATTTGAAAATTTTGAATTAAGTTTTTGAAAGTTCGGAATTTTGGGTACAGAGCCCGACTATCCAATTCACAATGTCACCTGGGAAACGACGTTGATAACAACATTTTATCAAAGGGAGAGCTGGTTGAATCCACCGAGTTACCAAAAAATAAACAAGCAAAAAAAGAAATTTGCAAACTAACTTTTTCTCAAAAAAAAAGTTTTGATGCGCTTGGTCGCATAATTAATATTTTTCATTTTATTATTAATACTAATTGTTAAAAAGACTTATCACTCACACTAAAGTTAATTATTATTTAAATAATTAAATTAAATACACGTGAAAAGATTATAAAGTAAAAAAATAGTAAATGTTTACTAGGACATGGATATACAAGGTACTTCCAGCATTTCCAATAAAAATTTCCCAAAAGTTAAAACACAAAAAGATAGAGATATAAGGAGGACAACCCCAATTGAAGTTATTTTAAAAGTAGGATTTTAATCACGTAAATTATAAAAGTAGAAATAACATTGAGTTGAGGAAGATTTGATAGTAGTGATATTACTATATAAGCAATTTGCTAATTATTAAGAAGTGGAGCTCCAGACAGAATTCGGTCAAATAAAAAATTCACCCTTAGTGACTATTCTATAGGATAGAAATAGATGTTTGCTTCGGGGTTAATTTGAGAAAAAATGAATTGTGCAAAAAAATATCATTCGATAGCATCTTAAAATTAAAATAAACCAAAGTTTTTGTTTACTTTATATTCATACAGATAGCAGCGAATCTATTTTATTGGTTTATGTGAAGAAATGTAATTTATTCATCAAAATTTATTTATTTTAAATTCTGAAGTTAGTATTAATACACTCAAAAAGTGGCTTTTGGGCAGACCAGAATTTTTTAACTACCTCCAAGAGCATAGAATAAGAATCGTGTATCGTGTTTAACCAGTTAATTAGTTTAGACACCAGCAAAGATGCTGGACCTGACTTAGTACCACCAGTTTTTCTTTATAATTCACATCCTTAACTATCAGTACCTCTCCATATATTTAACTCTTACTAAAAACCATACTCCTCTTTAGGGCAAGGCATTATCACACCCCTGTTCAAGAGTGGCAATCGAGTATCAACATGAGCATTTCAAAGTTGAATTCGTTCAAGTTATCAAAAGTTTGGGTTACTGATGTTTTATATACTTTTAAAAACCATTACTACATTCCATCTTGGTTTCTTCCCGTAGATCCTGCGAAATAGAATTTAATCATGTTTCAAATACCCTCTCATCTGCTCTAGATGCGTTTCAGGTCTCCACGAATATACTTTGTTTCAAATCTTTTCCAAGTGGACCAGCATTCTTAATATAATTTCGAGCTTGAATAGGTGATCCACCGCTAGACTGGTTTAAAGCTATCTCAGAATGTACACAGGTTGTTTGAATAGAGTACTGAAATTCTGAGGAAGTTTTGAATTGGGTCCCACAAGATCCCATCTGGGGCCAATTCTGTTTCTCATATTTATTAGACCAATTACTATCTTCAACAGTCAATTACTTTTTTTGCAGACGACCTCAAAATTTTCTACAATTAACAACCCATGACTGTCAAATTCTTGCAAAATAATTCTCAAACTTATTTTCTGGGCAACAATAATAACTAATTTGAATACGCAAAGGTTATTATTTTCGAAAAACGCCGCACCGCATCCTACTACCCTCGGAAGCCCCAACTGAGCTTAGTATCAGGTCAATGACCTTGGGGTTTTATTTGATAGTGAACTTCGATTTGTGCATCATATTGAACTGGGTAATTTGGCGTCATGATGGGATTTACTTCCAGGGACATATAGATTTTAAAAGTTAGTGATAATATTGTACTTTGCGTTGGTCCGGAGTCTTCTGGATTACTGCTGCACTATCTGGTCCCATACTACAGAATTATATCTCAAGGATAGAAAGAGTCCAGATAAAATTTGTAAATTTCCTTCTGCTGAAGCTAAATATCGACCGCACCACATTAAACCACACTGAACGCCTAAATTTGTTAGGATTACCAACACTTGAAGAGCGCAGAATCGCCCTTACCCTATCCTTTGGCCAAAAAATCCTTACTAATTATATCGATTGTGCAGACTTACTCGCCTTAATAAATTTCAAGGTTCCGTCTCGCCCCACCAGACAGTTACAAAGTTTTTCTGTAAGTTTTAGCCGAACTGATATAGGCAAAAATGAGGTGCTAAACCGCTTCATGACATTATTTAATAGGCACTTACCCTGCAACATCGATTACTGTTATACCCCTTATGCATTTAAAAAGAAAATCGCGCCAGTTCTTGCTACCGCTTTTTTGCCTGCACAGGGTCTGTAGCTGCTGTCGTTATCATAATGACGGGGTGATTGGGTCGACTGAATGTTCTTTATTGTTGTTCTATATACTTCTGTTGGTATACTAGAGTCTATATATGTATGTCTTTTACTGTGCTTGTTATAATATTGTCTTAGTACTATTTGGGCTTCTAGCCTGTGATGTACATGTGGAATAAATAAATAAATAAATAAAGAAAAAAAGAACAAATCCGATTTTTTTTTGTTTATAACATTTTTTTATTAATAAATTATCATTAAAAATGTCTTCCCCCATCTTAAATTTATAATTGTTATAAATAGAAATGGTCTCCGGGGGAAGAAAACTTTTCTTGACTGAGATTTGTCTAGAGCCTCACTTCTAAACAATTTCCGAATTTTTAAAGGGCAATAGATTATAACTTTTTTGAAAGTTAAGATGGTTTAGTATATTTAGTTATAGTCAACATATCTACAAAAATTTTTCTGTAATAAAAATTTTGCAGCAGCTGGTAATGGCCCTTAGGTGAAGCAGTACCCGCACCATTGTAACAGTTCTTTCAAGGGGGTGGCTTTACAAATTTAAATTTGTCTTATTTTTTGTGCTGTATATCTCAGAAATATATTGCCAAAATTTCAAACTTCTCTAAAAAAAAATAAAATAACTCGGAAGAACCCTGGTTATTTATTTTTTAAGGATTAAAATTTTTATATTCCCAAACAGGTCTAAAGTAGAAATTTAAAATTTTGTGTATGTATTACTTGACAGTGTTATTTTTGTTCTAAATTCATATTTTGTGAAAAATTGTAATAATGCATTTTTAAAAAAGAAAGTGTCAACCCAAAACCTAAATTTTTATGGGAGTTGAACAATTTTTATCTAAGAAATAGCTTTAGAAAGGAGCTCTAAATTTTGCAAATATATTTATATAGATTCTATCTTATGCTCTCTTAATTAAAAAATAATAATAAGTCATTATTTTAAGCCTTGGGGAAGAAAACTATCCTTTGGGATTATCAAACCAGGTTAAAATGTAGGGTATGTCATAATAGCACCTTTTAAGATAAGTATGTAAATTTGATTACAAAACCCTGAACTGATTCACGGAAACCCAATGCCCTGAATCTTACCGAAAGATTTGCTAAATAGTCCTGTTTTTGACCTTTTTAATATTATTATTATTATTAGTGGATTAAGTTAGGTGGCTATAGCCGTTTAAACTTATTTTTTAATTTAGATTGTCATATAGGTTTTTAGATGCATTTAATGTCTCCACACACACAACTGTTTGGTAGCTTATAAAAACGCTCTTGTTTTAACTCATATGTATGCTCTCTTAATGTGTCGTTTCTGTTTAACTGAAAGAAGTTCAAGCTGACAGAATAATGTCCATGCAATATTATAAGGTTTCCCCGTATTCTAGGCTCTGACAAAGTTGTTAAGTTTAAAACTTTTATTCTTTCTTTATAAGATAAATTACAAATACTTGGATGCATTTTGGTGATTCTTCATTGGGTTTGTTCCAAGGCATGTATATCTTTAACAAAATATGGGTTCCATACTGAGACTCTATATTCAAGTATTGAGCGAATATATGCCTTATACATTCTTTCTAAAAATTCTGGTGAGATGTTCTTAAATGCCCTTTGTACCATGTATGAAAAAGTGTTGTGGCTTTTTTAACTTTGCTATATGAAGCTCCCATGTAAGATCATTAGAGATCAGAATCCCTAAATCTTTTTGAGTGGACACTATTTTTAACGTGACCTTTCCAAGAGTGTACTCTAAACAAGGATTGTTAGAGCCTATATGCAATACTGAACACTTTTCTTTATTGAGTTGCAAAGACCATGTAGAACACCATTATTCTATGGTTTTTTGGTCATTTACTAGAACAATGTAGTTTGTTATTGGGTTGGGTTGTTTTTAATATTATCTTATGTTCTTTTAAAAAGCCCTAACACAGCGAAACAGTTGTATAGTTATACTGTGTTAAACTTTGGAACATTTAAAACCAGTTGATTTAATTTAAAGTATCAGAATATTTTTAAAATATTTCACAAGGACCACTGTGGATATAGTAGAGCATAATAAAAAAAAATTACTAATATTAAAATGATGTTTTAAAGTTGGCCTTTAGAGAAAAATGTTCATAGTTGCTCTCCAACAAGTATTTACTGGTGTTGTGGAAATTATTTACTGGCGTTTCGCTAAACAACGATTTTTTTTTGTTAAAAAATATAAAAAATAAGCTTTCTCAACAGTTTTGGCTGGATTTTGCATGGTACTATCATTTTATTTTCCTTTTTAGGCAATGTCTGAAAAATATGCATGTGTAAGTACAGATTTTTAGTTTGTAGATTTGGGTATTTATATGGCGTGTCACTAGTCAATTAAAATATATTTATGTGGTATTAGGAGTTTTAAATTTTAACCATTATTTTTTTATAATTTAAGGTGGGTTCCAATAATACGCCAGAACATGAGGAAGAATATGTCCAACCTTTGATTGCAGGAGAAGATGGACAACCAATGATATTAGGTAAAAATTGACCTGTTTTGCCAATTAAATGATATGTCCTTTTATATTAATAAATACCGCTTTATGAGATTTAGTAGAGAGCCGTTTTTTCACAAGTGTAAATACTACTTTTAATATTATTTAATTTTTTATTTAGCAAATATTTCAGCTAATCAATAAGTTACATAGCCAAATTAAGTATAATTAAAAAGAATTACAATAACTTGCTTAGAGCTATAAAAACTGGGAAAAGGGTACTCATAGCCATCTTAAACTATTTAAAAATGTAAATTACGACCAAGAAAAGCAAAATAAAATAAAAACAAGAACAACTAACAACAACATACAAGTTTTAAAATATGTCATATCATAAAGTACCCAAAATACAAGTCGAAAACATGTAAAATCATTAGGAAATAAATGCCCTAGTAATATTCAATAAAAATACACAAAAAAAGAACAATCTAATTTGGGGTCAGCAAAGTAAAGCCCAAAACAAAAAAAATAACTCAAACACCTAACATACACTTTATACAAAATTATTCTGTTGTCTTGTATTATGGGAATTTATGTCATGATTATAAGTCAATCTGTTAACCAGATAGGAAGGAGCATAACCCATTTTAATTTTAAATACAAACGATAAAACACAAAATTTAAAGTATTTGAAAACTGGCAACCAGTGTAAGTTTCGATTAGATATAAATTTATTAAAAATATTAATTTTTAAATCGTTCTAATTATGGTGATCTTTTTAATTTTAGTTTATTAAAAAATATTGATTAGCAACATAAATAGTTATGAAATATTTTATTCTAAAAAAACCATAAAATACTTTTGGTACATTGGTTATTTAAACAAAATTACTTTTTCCTATAAATTCAGAATAAAGTGGGCCACAACTTAATAAAAAAAAGACAAAAACTGGGGATAATTTTTATTATAATTGGGTACACAAAAAATTATATAAAATATAATAAATTAGGCAAAATAAAAAATTATGTAGTTATTCCTTAGATAATATATAAGAAGGTATTCCAATCCTGCAATGCATGATGGGTAATGTGTCAAGTGGTCGCGCCGCTACGAGTGTGTCTTGCACACTAAAGTATTTTAATCCCAACTTCCACAATAATAAAATAAGGATGAAAATACTTTAGTGTGCAAGACACACACCTGGCGGTGCGACCGCTTGAAACATTTTCCATCATGCATTGCAGGTTAGAAATACCTTCCTATTTATTATCTTACTCATTTCTAAATAAAATAGTTTTGGTATTTATACTCCTCGTTCTATTTATTTTTGCTTCATACAGGATTTTTATTGTTCCATAATGTATATGAATTTTAAAGAATTTTATTAGGATTAATTTGGTAAGAGCCATTGAATGGTTATCATTAAGAATGCCACCATCAAAAAGATGGTCTCCAAAATAATTTAATATTTTTGGGGAAATAGTATGAATGGTTTGAACCACCAGCATATCCATTAAGTTATTTTTATTTTTATTAAAGATACTGGTTGTGTTATGCTTTCAATTCCAAAGTTTTTCCTCCTGCTTGGCATAGTTCTACCAGTAACGAGCTAGATTTATTAATTTTCCATAAGCTTTTCTTGAGTTGTAACTGAGACAAAGGCCTTTCGGTTTCTAATAAATTTGTAGCATTTTACACAAGTCACATATTTTTTAAACTCCTGACCACAAAGCCAGAAATGTAACCAACAATATCTTCCACATAAAGCGTGAAGCTCCATGCTGAAGATCCCAAATAACTTTGAATGTATAATTTCTCCCACAATATTATATACCTACTCACACACTAATAAATTCGATAAAATTCAAATAAAATAAAACAAGTACAATGCATAAATAACTTTTGGTCTTGTTACTTTCCTTCAGGCTAATGTAATTCTACGCCACTGACCTTTGTAAAAACATTGCCTAGCGAACAGAACCTAACTTACCTATGAAAAGACACATCTTCATGTAAATAGTCAATTTTTTTACACAAAACACATTCACGCACCATTTTAGAGTTTTTAATATAAGTTTGTAAATAGTTTTAATAAAAACACCACTAAGCACTTAAAGAAACCCAAGGCAACGTCGCATCACACGTAATCTGTTCGCTCCATTTATCAACGGACAGGTTGTAAAATTCCACCGCGCGTTGAAGCGGCATTGCCACGTTCCGCCCGCAAAATTTTCTTTTCGGGCGAAATGTAGCAATGCGAAACGTATTTAACTAAATAAAAATAAATAAATAGGTTTTAAGTATCAAAATTGTCTTATAATTATTTATTTTTCAAAGCCAAATCTAGTAATCTATTTATTTTTATGCCCATTTTTTATTATAAATATAGAACTTAAAGGCAATTTTATTAAGAAATGTTTAAATTTTTTTCAATCTGGCAACAGAATTTATCGACTTTAGTTACATGTTACATCCTTTTCCAATGTCTGACCGTAAGTTCCTGTTTATTGTGTTATCTTTACTATTCAAAAATCTATGGTATTAACTTAGAAACAACAAAATTTGCATGATCTTTAAATCTCAGTCTATCATCTACTATAACGCCTAGATATTTAATTTTTGTAACTTGTTCAATGTTACTACCTATAATTTGAATAGAGGGGTTGTTTTAAGCCAGGAATGCTTTAACTCTTACGGTGGCTTTTAACATAATATATTTAATTTTAGTTGCATTAATACTTAGAAGATTTCCACACATAAATTTATCAATCCTGTTCTGTTTTTCAAATCAAATCAAATAAAGCTTTACTGTGTAAAGAATATAATATTCTCATTCACAAAGCAAAGTTTTTATCTAAGTATAAAAATAAAAATAAAGCGCTCTACAATATAAACCTATAACTAATTTCTAAAATTAAACTAAAAGTTTAAAAAAACACATAAACAAAATGACTACAAAAAAAAAAGATAAAATTTGTAAGGTACCATGTTAATATAATATGACAAACAATTTTGAAAGGATGAACAACACTTATTTAATATTTCGTCATAATATTCTCTGGTATTATAGTAGGCTTTCTCCACCAATAGCTTCCTAACTTCTCTACGAATTTTTTTCTCCTCAGTAATGTGTCTTAGTCGCACAGGAAGGTGGTTAAACAGCTTCCAACAGTTATAAACTAAAGAGTTTTTAATTAGTGAAGTAGAAGGAATTAGAAGTGCTATAGTATTTATTTAACGAGGTGAATAAGTAGATACTGACTTTAAACTATTTTTATGCTTCCTGTGCATAAGACAAACTGACTCCAATATAAAAATGCAGGAGGGTGTCAAAATTCTATAAGTCAGAAAATAAGGTCTTCAGGAATCCCTACGTCGAATTTTGTACATGGGTCTAGGAGCTCTCTTTTGCAAGAAAAAAACTGATTTAAACAAGGTATCAGAGCGTGAGCCCCAAAAACAAATAACATAACGCAAATGTGAATCTATAAGCGCAAAATATACATTTCCAACCAAGCCCATATCCAGTTCCTCTGCAACCACTCTCAATGCGTAGCAACCAGATAACAGCTTTCTGTTTAAGCTTGCAATGTGACTTTCAAATTTTAACCTTTCATCTATTTAAATTCCTAGATACTTGTTAACCTGTGGATTGTTGATATTCACATTATCAAGCAGTACTCCATTAAGCTGACACTTTATTATTGAGTTGCGCTTACAAAACTTTATAGAATTAATATGTTAAAAGAAGCAAAGCTTTTTGTAGTACTAAAACTAAAAGTTTCTAGATAATATTTTTTAAAATTTTTGATAATAGATTGACAATAAAAATTTTTTCATGTATTTTTAGTCATAGAATGTTGTCAATAATTTTCAGGATATCTTACTGCTTCTTATATAATTGTTCTGTTTCAGATCCAAATGATCCAGCTTCACTGCACCGTGCACACCACAAAAAGTCCAAGAAGAAAAAGAAGAAGAAGGACAAAAGCAAGGACAGAGAGCGAAAGCACAAACATCATCATAAGGAGAAGAAGAGAAAGAGAGATGAAGTGGATGATGGAGAGAATACTGAAAGTAAGTAATAAAACATAAAAAAGTGCAAAGAAAAATAGTAAGGGGTTCAATAAGTTTTCCAAAAAATTCGTTTATTTTGGAAATCAGTAAAAAAATACTTTGGTGATTTAGATGGCATAAACTTCATAGATTTCTATAAAATATTTAGACTTTATTAGAAAAAATTTTCTTTTCAGTTCCTACATTTGCGGAAATGGACACCTCTCTGGGTGTCTATCCATTGGTGGACTCACCAAATGCTACCAGAGAACAGCGTAGTTGCGTCATTAAGAAAATTCAAGAAAGGTCAAATCTGTTCAAAGCACTGGACCACTTGTTGATGCTGTTGGAGAAAAAAGACGCGCAGAATTTTTTCGCCTGGCCTGTTACAGATAATATCGCACCGGGGTATTCCAAGATCATCACAAAGCCAATGGATTTCAGTACAATGAGGCAGAAAATTGAGGATAATCAATATAATACCGTTAAGGTAAGTGTTTTTAGTTTATTTTAAGATTGTTTTATACAATTTTTAAATTCCCCATTTAAGAAAAACCGCGCCTGAGATATTGTCAAAATTGTTTTTTTGTATGTTATTAAATTTTTTATCTGCGCTCAAATATGTTTTTGAACGCGAAAGTTTTGAAAACGTTAACGGTATTCTACGGGAACTCGACAATGTCGAAAACACCAGTGTACATGTGGTACAAAGACTTTAAAGCGAGCCTTACTTTGGTTGATGACATTCCAGTCGTCCATTCACCAGTATTACTAACGAAAATATCAAAAAAGATAGGGAAATAATTGATCCCACACATAGTCATGTGAGCATCAGGGAGATAGCAGCTGATCTTAGTGACTCGTTCGGATCGGTGCAGAGCATTATGCATGATGTTTGGGGCATGAGACGAGTTGAAGCGCGCCTTGCGCCGAGAAAGCTGATTTGTTGCTAAAACAGGGGTCTATGAATATGACGTTGAAACTGAAACCAACAGTCATAGAATGGCCCTTCTTAGACGAGCTAAATCCCAAAGAACCACGACGATGCCAACTAAATAAGGAGTATTACATGAGCATATTGTTTGAAAAATGTTTTGGGATTTAATTGTTGATGATGAAAAAATATATAGAGAAAGCTAAATTCCACTGGTGAAGTCGAAAAAAACGGGGGTCCAGTTGAAGTGATCTTACCCATATATATTATTGGTGTTTATTTACATTTAAATAAGGAGTATTATGTGAGCATATTAAAGCGTTTGAAGAAAAACGTACGTCGCGAGAGGCCAGAATTGTGAAAAAACGGCGAACACGCATTTGCTCACACATCTCATCTTGTACACAATTATTTAACCAAAAACAACGTTCATACCGTAAGCTCCATATTCACCTCAGTGGCGTAGCTAGAAGTCTTGGGGCCCCGGAGCAAATATTTTTGGGGGCCCCACATTAGTTTAAACAAAAATAAAAAATATGCGCAAAAAAATAATTTATATTTAATATTAGCAAATAGTAAAAATTTGTACCTAACTGAAATAAAAAATTATTCTTTTTAGAAAATATTTAGTAGAAATGGATAACCAAATATGATACAACAAAATAATTTAAATATATGTAAGTAATAGATACATAAAATATAGTGAAAAAGAAAATTAAAAATTTCTTTTTCTTGCTCCTTTATTTGCAAAGTCAATAATTGTCCCTTTTAAATTGAGATTTTTGGCTTCTTCATTCCCTATAGATATAGAATACAGCCCAGGCTGTGGAGCAAAAATGTATGTGTTTCATGTAAAAAAGTTTAGCAGGTATCTGAAAGTTTTAAATGGAATGGGGGTCTTTCTTATAACAAATACATACAATACGGAACTTTTTATCAATATTTAATAAATGTTTATAACCATTGCAATAACTATTGTAAATGGCTAAAAATTTGTGAGAATAAGGGCATCATTAATCATTGGTATTATTAAGTGTGCAAAATTTCAGCCAGATCGGTTTATTAGTTTATGAAAAAAGCCAATTGTTTATCCCAGAGACGAATTATTTAAACAATTGTTGTTGTGCAGGTAACGCTGAAGAGTTTTTTTTTTAATTTGGTATTATGTTTTATTTTACAGTAACAAATTATCCGATTTTTTCCGTAAAAATCACGTATTTCACTTCAAAGTCACCAAAAAGTGAAAAATTGAAATTTTAAAAAACCCATTCAGCGTTACCTGGGTACAGAGAGTATCTAACGAAAAAATTTTGGTTTTTTGATTTTAAATGATCCAGCACCTAGTTATGAGAGGCTACGCAATTCTACTTTTTTCCCAGACGCTTCCAAATAATTGCTGCCATTTCCGTATTTTTTAATATTTCTTCATAAAAATTTTACCCTAGTTAAGGCACTACATTCTATTTTTTCCGAGACGCTTCAAATAATTGTTGCCATTTCCATTTAAATCTTCATAAATTTTACTAATATTTTTCGTAGTACTTAAATGTAGCATTAGTTTTAATAAATCGTCCAAAAAATTCGCTTCTTCTAGGTTACTGTCAATGACCTGATTTTTTCTCCTCAAGTCGTAAACTGCACACGCTCCAATATGAGTCTTAGTTTTACTATGTTCTTCAATGCGAGATGATAAATGTTTCCAATCTTTTATGCCTGTTAGGCAGCATCTATTATAGCTGAATAGCACAACCAAGTACGATTGACTGAGAAATATTTTATGGTCGCGAAATAAAAAAGGGTTAGTTGTGGTTAGTTTGTCGTAGAAGAGACTGAGAGACTAAGAAATTCGGGGATCCCCAACGACGAGAAGTTATTTCGTATAACCGAAACAGTGTCGAGGTGGCGCATACTGCATACAACACGCTTTAATTAAAAGTATAGATGGAGATGGCGTGGCAGTAGCCGCTTTTACCTAATTAATTCTATTGATAGTAATTATTGTCAATCATGATTAGTTAGTACTGTAGTAGTGTAGTACTACATAGATATTAATAAGTATTTAAAAGAGTTTACAAGTGTCGCAAGAAAACAAAGTTTTAGCGGGGCTCCGTGGCCCCCTTTCGCCAGGGCCCCAGGGCACCGCCCCAGTTTGCCCGACCATAGCTACGCACCTGATATACCTGACATAGACCCATGTTACTTTTTCCTTTTTCCACGACTCAAGTCCGGTGTCTTTCCTGATTATCTTAAATTGTCGAGAGTGGTTCCCATTCCCAAAAATGCTGCAAAGAACAACATAAAGAGTTATTGTGGAATATCCATTACGTCTGTGATCTCAAAGGTTTTTGAGTATTGTATGTTGGAAAGATTGAACTGTTTTGCCACTAAATACAAACTAATTCCTGAAGAACAGCATGGCTATAGTGAAGGCAAGAGTACGCAGACCGCTTCGACGGAGCTCTATAGTGGTATTCTGGATGACCTCTCTAATGGGCACTGTCCGGTGGCTATTTTCTGTGACTTGAGTCGCGCTTTTGACTGTGTCCTCATGACAGACTACTTAGGAAGCTCGAGCATGTGGAATAAGAGGCAGGGTTCTTGACTGGTTCCCATCATACTTGCACGATAGAGAGCAATACACTGAAAATTCGTGAAATGAAAACTATAAATTTCAAACTTTTCAATCGGAACGACTTAAAGTGGAGATGGGAGTGCCTCAGGGAGGAATATTATCCCCAATACTGTTTTCATTGTACCTAGCGGATCTTGTCACTACGTTGTCAGATTACAAAATTACCCTTTACGCTGATGACGCAACAATTCTAGTCTCTGAGGATTCAGCTGAAACCACCAAATCCTGTGAAAAAATGCTCTCAAAGCTTGTAGATTGGTTTACTGCCAATGGGCTTTTCTTGAATGCATCGAAAACGCAATTTTTGATATTTCATCACAGGCAAAGGCAAATTAACATTACGGAAATAAGGATGCAGCAACTAGCAGTAATAAAGAGACAGGATCATGCGCGCTTCTTGGGAGTATGGTTGCAGGACACCTTTAATTGGGGAATCCACAATGATAAACTGTTAGGAAAAATTAATACGGCAATCTTTCAGATCAGGTGCTTAAGACCTGTTTTGAGTGTGCAGCAATTAAAATCTCTCTATTTTGCTGAGGTACAGTCTCGACTTACGTACGGCATACTGCTTTGGGGATGTTCGCCGCAGGCTGTTCGTGTTTTCCTGTGTCAGAAACGAGCTGTTAGGGTTATGCTTAACAAATCAAAAAGGGAATCTTGTCGAAGTTTGTTTAGAGAACTTCAGATCATGCCACTGGCATGCCTTTATATGATAGAAGCAGCATGCCATGTATTTCGAAACATTAATTCACTGCTTGCACATGCCGACACTCACACATATAACACCAGAAACAAATCAAGTTTAGTGCTTCCACAATCACAGTATGATGTAGTCCACAAAGGTCCGATGCTTATGGGCATACGAGTATATAACCACCTTTCTAAGGTTCTTCGACAGCAAGTTGAATATAGGCATTTTAGAAGAAAAACTAAATTGTTTTTTAAAGAGAAAATGTATTACACCATAGGGTTTTTATAAGTGACATGACACTCTTTCTTTTGTGATGTTTTGAAATTTGTTGAACAGATTGTATTTTGTTATTTTATTTCAGTTTTTTTTTTGTGACATGTTTTATATCTTTTTGTAAAGATCTATAAACGAATTTAAATAAATAAATAAATAAAAAAAAAGTTACTACTTGGCTAGCCCCTTGTTACTTTTTCCTTTTTCCACGACTCAAGTTACTACTTCGCGGATGCGATAAAGATGAATTCGCAGAATGTCCCCAAGACGATTCCCAAATTGGCCTGTTTTGAAGGTTGGAGGAAGTGTTGGAATATGTGTATTGCTTGCAAGGCAGATTTTTTGAAGGGAATAAAATGCAATCAAATAATAATTAAACCGTTTTCGTGTTATTAAAAAAATCCTAATACTTTTTACTCAGTAAATTTAATTACTTTCATCCCATAAAGCAAATCTTGGCCCCCTTTTTTTTATGTATGTTTTTGATAAAAAAACTAACTTTTTTCTTAAATAAAAATTATTGTAGATAAAAATAGCTTATTTCCATTTTATTATTGTTTTAGGAACTAGCTGAGGATTTTCAATTGATGTGCGAAAACGCAATGAAGTACAATCACACCGACACAGTATATTTCAAAGCAAGCAAAAAACTTCTACAGGCTGGTCAGAAAATTTTGCAGCCAGATAAGCTGGGCTGGTTATTGCAGGTACGAAAAGAGGAGTTAACTTTTATACAAGTTAAAAGTTTTTAAGCAAGTGCATTTTTTTATTTAGATTGCTCCTGAGTTGACAGATGCAGAGTTAGGTTTCGAAGTGACACCTGAGATGAGGGCTGCTGCGGGCACCCGGCCAGAAGAAACCGATTTTATGGTAAAATCGGAAAGTAAAGAACCGCCCACACCTGAAGAAGTAAGTACCTATCTACTTCATACCAAAAATGAAGTTAACAGTTAAATTATCAAAAAAAAGTTATAGGGCAAAAGTGTTTAGAATGTATACTATAATCATTTTCTATTGAGAAAAACAGCATAACAAAAAATGTATTGCATTGGTTCAAACTGTCAGAAACCATAGTTATAATAATGTTTTTTCTCAATCAAAAATGATCAGATTATAGTTTTAGATTTCTTTACCCAATTTCAACAAAAATTATAAAAATTAAGAAAATTGTGATTTTTGCTACTTACTGTATTCATACAAAATTTTCGTCTCTAGCAATTACTTCTATGTTTTTTAAGTAAATTCCTCATTTTGTCTGGAATTATATGTGCAGTATCCATTATTTGTCTTTATAAAGCACAAAAAAAAAGTCAATTGGAGTCAAATCTGGTGAACGAGCAGCCCGACCACCTAGACCAATCCACCTATTTTAAAATATTTGATCTAAACAATTACGGGCCTGAATCGCATAATCGGGTAGAGCTTCGTTACCTCAGTTATTAAGCCAATCCTGACATATTGTTTCACCAGTACCACCCCCCTATGCGATAAAGGCTCGTAATTATTTAGATAAAATCAAGGATAAAATGTTTAAAAACAAGTGGGTTGCTTGAGTTATACGGGTCAACTGACCTACTCGTTCGCCAGATATAACTCCAACTGATTTTTTTTTGTGACGCTTTATAAAGGACAAAGAAATGACTGTTGCACCTACAACTCCAGAGAACATTAAAGATCGAATCTGTTCTGCTTGCCTATAACACCTACAAATTAATTACAAGAAAGAGTAAGAAAGTGTTTAGAAGATGTCAACTTCTTATCCGGCTCTATTGGTTCTAATTCCATAACCAATAGAGCAGTTAATTTCTTTTTACCCATAGCCCAAGTGGATTCGTACTTTAAAATTAAAAAAATACATAATTCCATTTAAAATTACCAAGTTACCCCCACCCCAAAAAAAGGGGTAAAGAAAAAAATATCAAAAATAGGGAAAAATATGCACAAAAACTCACCCTGTAATATAATAATTAATCGTTGTTAATTTACATTTTAGATTCTTGCGCAAGCTAAAGCCGCCGCTCGCATGGCGCGAGCTCGCCTAAAGGGCTATGGCCCGTCGATGGGCTACCTCAGGGCACGCAGGGACGGATCGGCTCAGTTATCCATATTAGTGGGCAGCAATGCCGGCAAGAAAAGAGGTGTAGCCCCTTTGGGATCGCTGGTCGGCAGGCTGGCTGACGGAACTGCGCATTTACAAGTAAGTGTGTATTTTTTGTTTTTTCTCTTAGTTTGATTGTATATAAGGTTATCCAAATTAACAAATACAAAATTGTTTAAATTAGCAAACTGGTAGTATTTTATTATTAAATAACATTTTTCAATATGGAACAACCTGTATATTGTATCACCCAACGAACTCAAGGACTAGAATTAACGCAACACCAGTTTGTAAGTAGGGTGTTTGGTATAGTGATCTGTTTGTTTTTGTTTTGGAAAAACGTAAACAAGTTGCCAGATCTCAAAAACCAAAATCAGGAAATTACCTAAAATTATTCAAAAATATTGGTTTTTGTGTTAATATAGGCAACATCGATTTAAATATAAAAATTTATTAATATGACAGTTCCAAGCACCGTCAACAAGCTTATTTTGGACAGCTGCTGCATTGTTTAATAAAAAATGATAGTAAATCAGGTGTTTCATCAATTTACTTTCAGTAGGTTGTTTATTCAATACATTTTGAAACGATTGATCTGACAGCAACCGAATTGAGCATCTAAAGTAAATGTCATATCTGTCTGTCACTTCAGATAATAAACAAAAATAGTTTTCCGGCTTTAAAAATAAATTTTAACAATAAAGAATCATTGATTTATAAAAATGTAATTTATGGTGCAATGCCATAAACATTGAAAAAGTTAGTATTTCCTGAGTTATGTTATTCAGTGTCTTTAATCAATATTGCCGTGCAGTGTGTTTACAAGAACTATCCCTGCCCCCCTGAATATGTTAATGCCAAACAAGGTTTGTTTACTTTATTTTTATCCAAGAATTCGTTGGTATCACCAGTAAAAAGATCTTTAAAAGAGTTTTACAAAAATACCACAAAAATTGGAAACTTTGTGTATATATAAAACTAGTCTGGTTATTTTCATTTCAATATTTTTAGGGTTTTAGAGAGGACCGCAGGAACGCGGCGCGGCCGGTTAAACCTCTATATTATGGAGCGTTCGGTTCATACGCACCAAGCCACGATTCGGCTTTTGCGAATCTTACCAAGGAAGAATCTGCTCTGGTTTTGAGGACTTATGGAAGTGATCAGGCTGTGCAGTATGCAGAATCTGTACAAGTAAGTTAGTAATACAAAATAAAAATATGTGATAGAGAGCTATCGGTAATTGAATAAAAATAATTGAAAAATCGTGTTCAATTACTTCTCAGTTTGGATTTTTTTAATTCAATAACTTTCTGGAAAAGGTAATTGTATTTAGATTGTCAATTAATAGGATAATGAAATCGTAATTGGTAAATGATTTTCGAGAATCTCAAGTAATTCAATTACTTAGAAAGTAATTCGATTACATATAAAGTAATTGGATTACTTATAAAGTAATTGAATTACTTAGAAATTAATTCAATTACCTAATAAATAATTAAATTAATACAAAAAATTCAATTACTTTTCTTTATGGACAGACTGCTGAATTTTGGCCAACCAGAAAGAGCATCTTGAAACACGGCGGGTCGCTTTGAATCCGGCGAACGCCGCCTCTACGCCGATTTAGTATTTTAGGTTGATGCTTACCGTCACCGTTGTTTGGATATTTGGATTGGATAATTTGACAAAATACGCCACCAAAACGGCCTCCGAGGCAGTATTTCTCGTTCCTTTCTGGCTACACCATGCTTCGAGTAGTTAAAAAGCCTTTATGTATCATAGTTTGCTTTTAATTGGCATCTCCTCCAATCCTCTCTGCCTCTCCTTTTAATTCGGATGGGATACAATCCATCTTAACTTTCCGAAATCATTTCTTTTTTAGAAAAATCTATTATTTTCGCAAAAAAATATCGAGCCAAAACTACGTCATGCGATACCAGATATTTTACTGACTTGAGTAAAATCATGTCATTTTTTACCTTAATTTAAATTCTTCTTTTATTAATAATAAAAATGCTTTTTTATTTTTAGGACTTTGTCAAAGGCTGTGATTATGCAGAACATCTTGTCGATTCGCTATTGGATCTTCTAACTGGTGGCGATCACTCAAGGACTAAAAATACTCTGGAGGAGGGTAAAAGGCTTAAAGGTAAATACATTTTTCATGAGTTCTATACTGCAGGTCACCTTTAATATAATTATTTTTTTATAGATGAAGAAGAAGCAGTTCGAACGGTTCTAGAGACCACGCCGATTGACGCTGTCAAGGTTAACGTCAAAGAACTTAAGTCTTTACAGGGTGAGTCTTTTAAAAATGTTTTCTTTTATAAACAATAATATTTACTGTTAAAACGCGCAGGATTGGGCTAATTAGTACCAAGTGATTTAAATCACTTGATTTTATAATTATTGTCATAATTGTAGGTAATTTTTTTACCATCCTTTTATTAGTTTAACCTGTATGTAGGTATTGTAACGTAATTTTCGCCTATTTTAAGAAGTTTGATTAACTTGAAAATTTATACAAGGGTCAAGACAATGACATAAATATTTATAACTGTTCTAATGTCCCGACTAGGATCATCAGAATAAAAAGAAAAAATATCTAGATTAGTTTACAGGTAAAGTGTATACCATTGACAGAACGATGGTAAATGTCAAAATCTTTTTACTGAAATATATATACAATTATGGTACCATAAATGGCGCTACAGCATTTTTCTACATGCAAAAAAATTATTGCATTATTAAGTCAAACATATTACAATGGAGCGCTTCTAAGTATTGTGTGAAATAATTTTTAATTTTGGGAAAAAAATAAAAGGAATATTTTTTAAAAAATCCCAACTAGTTTTAAATAGAAAAACTTTTAAAAAATTGTAAAAATAATCCATTGAGAATCCTAAAATTAAAATAAAACTTCAATAAAAAAGCAATAAAGAAAATTTAGTTTTATTGAAAAATATTAGATATACTAAAAATTAAAGCTCTTGATTAAGATTGCAATAAAATTGATGTTGTTTTGAGACAAAAAAATAAGAAAATAAATTCTGGTTTAAAAAATCAAAAAACACGCTTTTTAGGAAACCAAATTAAAAAGTAGAAAATAATTTTATAAATATATAATTTAAAGAGTTTGTGTTACAATGATAAAAAGCCCAATAAACAATGATGGCCAATTAATAGGAATAAGATTAAAATAAAAATTAAGTTATAAACAAAATAATTCAATAATGGTAAAAACCGTGGGGTGCTTGATATTAAATGTTAAAATTATTTTATTAGTAGTCATTAACAAAATTAGAGTGATTATGAAAATATAGTAAATTGCCCCCCACGCTTTTTTACTATAATTGAATTATTTTGTAACTAACTTAAATTTTATTTTAATCCTATTTTAAATTAATTGGTCATAATTAATTGCTGGACTTTCTATTACTGTAACAAAAACTCTATATACTAAAAAATTATTTTCTACTCTTTTGTTTGGTTTGCTATAATAGCTTGTTTTTTAACTAAAAAAAAAAAAAAGTGAAAAAATTAGTATTTCACCTTTTTCTGTGCTCATGCTGTTCCTAATATTCAAGTGTAGAAAGCTATAAGTGCTGAATATTCGTGTTACTGACGCTGAAGAAGAACTGTTTTATTGTTGGCCATCTGTTTTGCGATTTCTGGCTCAGCCCTCTTTGGTAACCACCACTGTATTCCATTTACGTTTTTATTACTTCATCAAAAAATATAATGTATCCGTTTGTTACTTACAATTAGGGTACACTATTTTATACTTTTTTTGCCTAAGCGCTCATACTGTAGGTGTATTTTAGGACTAGGTGTGTACAGAAAGTGTAAAATATTTATAAATAACAACCAGACCTAATATGTTTAAATGAACTACTGCGGGTATTAAACTTTATATAAACTATTCAGTATATGTATCTCAATAATAGCTTCTTAAGCTAGGTCCTTTTCTTCAGGTTTATACTGGTATTTTTGCTTTTGTGGGATACGCAGGAGTGCTTGCTTAGAGCTACGGCCTAATTTATTTGGATCTCTTGTTTTAACATAAAACTGCCATATGTTGTCTTCCCTTTTTTCAGCCATTATATGATTCAGTTAATGTCCAAGAAAAAATACAACTACTTACTTTCTCTTTCTTGAACAACGCGCATAACGGTGGTGCTGTAACGTCATGCAGTTTTTACAGAAGCGCTATTTTGACAGTTACGCTATGCGCGATATTATTTTTAACGTCCCTGGTGGTAATAAGCATCGAATTTTGGCGACATACCGCGTTGAAAATTGTTAGGACAGTTAACATACAGGTTTGTTTTTGCGAGAAGCGGTAACGTAGAGGAAGGCGTAATGACGTTAGTATATAGGTCATTATTTTGTACTCAGTATCCACCGCTATCGCCACTAGTCGAGAGGAGCGTTAATAATGGTTATGTCAAGTGTCAAATTTAAATAATGGAAGATTCGCGCCTATTCTATTATTTTGGTTCTTGTAATGTTTTTTTGCTATGGTTTAACAACTATTTGGATTGCAGATTTTTCTATTTTTAAATTAATTTCCAAATGGATGAACTAGTCCAAGTATATTTAAATCATAGAAGAGAAGGTTTACTTGTTACAGTGACTTAGAAATAGCTAATATCTTATTGAATGGAAAATTTGGTTTATATCTTATCTTTTCGACTTATTTCTTAACCCTCCTAAGACCTTACATTTGAACTTAAACTTAAAAGTGTATTAAAGGGTTAGTATGTAAGTTTACGCGTGATATACATGAACCGTTTCGTTTTTGCGACGATAGGCTGGTTAAGCACGGTTAGAATGGTGGGGGAAATAACTGCTATCAACCAGTAGTTAAAAACGGTAAGTCTGTCAAAGCATGGAGTAATTTACGAGGTCATAACTCCGCGTATTATTTACAATATCGCATAGAATAGTCATGCGCACAATTTTTTTTTGTTTATATTTTTTTACGTTATGATGTATTTTGACTATTCCCTGAAATGTTTTGCACTTTTCTCAATTTTTTGTTGTTATTATTAGTTCTAATATTTTAAAATGCCTAATACAAATTAGAAAGAACCAAAAAGCAAAGAAAAAACCATTTTTAAAAAACCCAATGGCAAAATTTTAGCATCCGAACTTTAAAGGATCATCCTCCAGAATATTAAATAAAATTGCTGCTTTAATATCAACTGTATTGCTTTCGACAACAGCACATTTTATAGGTCTTGGTACAAATAAATGAACAATTATTGAAAAGATTTTTGTAAACTAAGCCAATAAACATAATCACAATAATCTTTTAACCCAAAAGTGTCCGCATAAAATTCATTAAATTATAATATGCCTTAAATTCCCAACATCTTTTTAACTGATTTTTTAAAGCTTTTAGTATTTAATTAATTTAATTTGATTTATATTAAGCTTTTTTGTAAGGGAGCTTGCAGGTTTGGAAGTCTTAATTTATTTAAATTGCGTGTATTTAAACGCTGCATAATTAATTTTACTTTATATTTTTTGTGACATTAAAAAAAGGTTTTTGAAAATTAGCTCAAAAGAGTGTAAAATTTATTATTAATTAATTATTTCAGTGTTTTATTTGTTATGCTGTGGTTTAATCGATTTTGTATATTTTGTTAACATTGTTAAATAAGTTAAAACCAAGAAGCTGTTTAAACAAAAAAAAAAACTAAAATCATGTTTTTATTTTCATTGTTGAAATATTTTTTCCCAAAAAAAAATTTTTAAAATGCCTTTTAAATTTTTTTAAATTTGGGGGGAAAAACCTTATTTTTATTTTAAAATAAAATTCCCCGAAAGGAAAAAATTTGGAAATTTAAAGAATTTGGGAAAAAACCAAATTTAAAATTTTTTTTTTAAAAGCCATTTTTTTTAAGAAATTTTTTTTTTTGTTAATTTTTTTTTTGGAAAAATTGGAAAAAGAAAATTCGGACAAGGAAGAAAAAACAGACACGAAATGCAGCAGAAAAAAACGTTTGTGTCAATTGTTGGAGAAGTTGAAAAAAGGGGCAATTATGAAAAAAAAGGGGGTTTTTAAAACGATGTTATAACGATTATTGATATTTTTTAAATTTAATAACTTATTAATTATAATTAATTAAGATAAGTGTAGTTATATTGTCAAATTTTAGCATTATAAATTTGAGGTAATTTGTCTATTGTTTTTTTACGGACCCCGGTATATATTAAAGCTTTTTAAATAAATACTTGTTTTCAGACTATTTTAACTGTGACTTTGATCCTGAAACACAGTTCCCCCCTTTTTTGGTTTTTAAAAGGTTTAATTTTTTTTTTAAAAAAAAAAAAGGGTGTTTTTTTTTTTTACCTCCTCTATTTCTTTCAATATATTTAAACTTTTTAATATACTAACCTTAAAATATTGTAATAGTATACAATTTATTTAACTTAAAAAATTTAAACTTTTGTTTAAAAAATTATTTATAATAAAAAGGGGTTAAAAGTACAATTTTAAGGAATAATGTATGAAAGAGGAGAAAGCGGGGTTCCTTCCTTTTCCCCCTGTTTTTTAAAAATGTTTTTAAAACAAAATTTTATAAATTTTTTTTTTTCCAAATAACCCCCTTTAAAAATTAAATTATTCAAAAATTGGAAGATATAGTTTTACATAGCATTGTACCCCTGGTGTTGCCCCCAAAACAAGGGCCCCATGTAATTTTGAAGAATCAAAAAAAAGGCCCCCAAAAATTTTTTTTTAAAAAAAATGCTTTGGATTTTTAAAAAACACAAAAAATTCCCCACCAAAAAAAAAATTTGAGTTTTTTTTAAAATAACCAGTAAAAGTAAACTGCTTAAATCTTCTGCAACGTAGTATCCATTATGCACCCTGTACTCTAGAAATCAATAAAAAAAACCCCTACCCCTTTTTCAGTGACAAAGATCATTATTTATAATGCATTGCCAAAACTGAACAATTTTATACGGGGAAATTTTAAAAGAATCCCGCATTTCATTTTTTGTTTCAGCTAATTCCAAACCCGCATAATTTAGGCAATAAAAAAAAATTTGTCTACATTTAGAAATCAATTTATGACAAAATATAGGGTTTAATCAAATGCTAAATATTTCCATTAACTGCCAGACAATAACCCAAAAGATTTAAAAAATCATTTCTTACGTTCATTCCAGCGGGAAATAGCATTCCTTAGCTTTAAAATTTTTTTTTTTTTTTTTTGGTATAAAACTTAGTTTTTATATGTCCCCAAGAAAAAAATCGTTTGGGAAAGATCCGGAGGCCTGGCTGGCCAAAATATTGCGTGGTTCGGGCCTATTATGTCGTTATTTAAAAGCGTTGTTCAAGTATTCGCGCACGCTCTGGGACTGTGTCTGGGCGATCCATTTGATACCAAATCTCTTGATTTTCACGACAAGGTTGTTCAAAGCAGGCAAAATTTTTCCTCTAAAAATTCCAGAAAGATCCAATTCAAATTTCGGTAAGGAAAATGGTCCAAGGATATGGTGGCCCAAAAACCCCCCAAACCCTTAATTTTTTGTGGGTATTGAGTCCTTGTCTCAAAATCATTTTGGTTTTCGTTACTCCAGTACCGGCAATTTTGAATGTTGGGGCTTGTTCAATGAAAAGTGCATTCGCATAAAGCAAATATTTTGTAAAAACCTCTTCAGTGTTTGTCCTTCCATCATCTCAAAACAAAATTCCCGTCGGTATTTCGTCTCCGTCTTAATTCTTTGGTGTCTTTCGTACTTTTTAGCGTGGTATTTACATCTTTTAAAATTCGAGATATTGGTGTGGTCTTGTCCAGTAAGTCCTCCAGTTGTCTGCTAATGTTTCCCGGCCTCCCTAACAAAGTATCACGTCTAAATCCCCCGTTTTGTACAGTTTGTCTCTGATTTTCATGATTTTCTTCCATTTGCAATTATTGATTAGTTTTTTAAATTTTTTTCGCCGTTCATTGTCGATTTATTTGGTATTGCCTTTTGGGGAAAAAAGGGCTGCAAACATTCCCTTCGATAACTTTTTTCCTGATAAAACCATTTTATAATAGTGATTTTTCTTGATTTGAGTAGTTCATTTTTTAAAAAATGATGTGACATTGATCTGAAAACGGGGAAAGAGGTTAAAAAATTTTTTCTGGTATTTTATTATAAACTTCTAATAATGGGGGAAAAAGATGGGAAATTCAACTTATTTTCTTTTATCTTTAGCTGGGGACTGAGGAGCTAAAATTTGAACGGGGTAAACTTTTCGTGTTTTTAAAAATCCTAATAATTTTTTTCAAAATAATTGGGGGACCAATTTTGGGACCACTTAAAATTTTAAAAGGGGTTTCCCCCGCCCCTCGAAGAAAAAAGGTATAAAAATTATTGAATTGGAAAATAATTTCCCCTTGTTGATGTGAGAAAGTAGTTGTTGACCCTTTTAAAAGAGATAAAATTAATAAAATGTTAAAAAAAAAATATACATTGTTAAAATGACATAAGGCACTGGGCTTTAAAGAAATTTTAAGGCATCTAGATAGTGTTAAAAATTAATTTTTACACTTTGGAAAAAAATTTGTTTAAATAAAATTAAAATTTTATGTTTTTTTACAAATTTCAGTAAGTTGATAAACTCTATTGTAAAACCCAAATAAAAAAAATTTCATGCAATCAAGCGTCAAAATATGCTTTATTTTAAAAAGAAAGTTTTTAAAAAGCAAAAGTCAATAGAATAAACACTTCCTAAGTAAAATCAATTTTTAAGTGTCTTAAAATAATTTCATTTCAGTGTAATGAAGAAAAAAAAAAATCACATAAAAAAAAATAAAAAGAAAAAATCGAATATAAGATTAAGCATTTAAAAAAAATTTAAAATATTTTAAAATTTTGCCATTTAATAAAAAAAAAACAAACAAAACATAAAAAAAAAACAAAAAAATTTTTAAAATAGCAAAATTTTAAAAAAAGAAAAAACTAAAACTAACTAATACTTATAAAGACCTGAAATATCAGTCAGAAAAATATCCCCCCTCAGAATAATGACTTAACCGCCCAAATTTTTTTTAAAGGCGATCATTCTTACAGCTTTCCAGATGTTTTTTTTTTTTTTTTGAATCATAAAAAGGATTTTGTTAAACCCGAACGGGGGATCGGTAACGGCAACACCCCACCTGGGGGGTATTATGAGAATGAATAGCATCTATTGATCCCCCAAATTTTATCATTAACAAAAGGGGGCCCCATATAAAAGGAAGTTAAAGTCAAAATTCCATTTTTTTAAAAAAAAGGTTTGAAATCCCTAGGCCAGCTCTACACATTTTTTTAAAGGCGTTTTTAACACAAAGACAGAATTAAACAAATACTGGCAAAATTTCCCCCAATAAACCGTAAAAACCCCAAATCTAAAGTTATGACGATACTATATTTATTCTGTATTTCAAATTACTTCATTAATATATTATAAAGAAAAAAAGACAGAATAAGATAAATGAACAAAACATTTTAATTTTAAAAAAAATATTTCAGATTATCTCAAAATTCCCCCCTTCCCATAATCACGGGGCCCAAACAGGAAGAAAATACCTTAGCTGAGCAGTGGAGATGGCAACGAACTAACGAAAAAATAACTCCAGGGGCCGGCCCGGCCGGCCATCGGGGGGCTTTGGGGGTTGGTAGCCGGATCCGAACCCCATTTGGAAACTGAGTTGAGACAATTTTGAACAATTTTTTTTTAACACCAAAAATTTTCTATGCACTTTTTTAAGTTATTTTCAAGAAATGGGACTAAATTTTTTTTTATAAAAAAATTTTCAGAAGCTCAAAAAAATGTAAAAAAACTAAATCAAAACTGCAAGTAAAATGTCTTTTACAAAGAAAAAAAAGGTAACAACTTTTTGCATTGTATTTTATATCTTTTTAGGGAACAACCTGCACATTTGGAAGCTGATAACGCAATTGAGGAGATTTTAATGGAATAAGCTGCCTCCCTCTGCCGTACTGATCTAATTCCATGGTGCGACACGTGATTTTACATTTATTGATGGAATTTTTCTTGTGTTAAAGAAAAAACTATCCTAAGTGTATATAAAACCCTTTTTTTTTACCTCCTAAAATCCCAAAAAATTTTTAAAATTTTTGTGGAAATATGGAAAATATATTCAAAAAACAATAAGTAAATTAGTTAAATGTAGAAAAATGCATTTATAAATTAAATTTTAATACTGGATACATTTTGTGTTTTATTTTGATAAATTTGGGAAAATTTTAGAACTGATATGCTTTAAAAAAAAGGTAAAATTA
>JAHBCN010002475.1:90833-114699 GCA_019359885.1 Listronotus oregonensis
TTTTTTTATTTTTAGGACTTTGTCAAAGGCTGTGATTATGCAGAACATCTTGTCGATTCGCTATTGGATCTTCTAACTGGTGGCGATCACTCAAGGACTAAAAATACTCTGGAGGAGGGTAAAAGGCTTAAAGGTAAATACATTTTTCATGAGTTCTATACTGCAGGTCACCTTTAATATAATTATTTTTTTATAGATGAAGAAGAAGCAGTTCGAACGGTTCTAGAGACCACGCCGATTGACGCTGTCAAGGTTAACGTCAAAGAACTTAAGTCTTTACAGGGTGAGTCTTTTAAAAATGTTTTCTTTTATAAACAATAATATTTACTGTTAAAACGCGCAGGATTGGGCTAATTAGTACCAAGTGATTTAAATCACTTGATTTTATAATTATTGTCATAATTGTAGGTAATTTTTTTACCACCCTTTTTATTAGTTTGACCTGTATGTATGTATGTTTGTAACGTAATTTTCGCCTTTTTTAAGAAGTCTGATTAACTTGAAAATTTATACAAGGGTCAAGAGCCAATGACAATAAAATGATTTCATAACTTCGTTCTAATGTCCTGACTAGGATCATCAGAATAAAAAGAAAAAATATCTAGATTAGTTTAAAAGTAAAGTGTATACCATTGACAGAACGATGGTAAATGTCAAAATTTTTTTACTGAAATATATATATACAATTATGGTACCATAAATGGCGCTACAGCATTTTTCTACATGCAAAAAAATTATTGCATTATTAAGTCAAACATATTACAATGGACCCTTCTAAGTTTGTGTGAAATAATTTTTAATTTTGGGAAAAAAATAAAAGGAATTTTTTTTAAAAAATCCCAACTAGTTTTAAATAGAAAAACTTTTAAAAAATTGTAAAATAACCCAAATGAGAATCCAAAAATTTTAAATAAAACTTCAAAAAAAAAGCAATAAAGAAAATTTATTTTATTAAAAAATATTAGATATATAAAAATTAAAGCTTTGATTAAGATTGCAATAAAATTGATGTTGTTTTGAGACAAAAAAATAAGAAAAAAAATTTTGGGTTTTAAAAAAATCAAAAAACACGTTTTTTGGGAAACCAAATTAAAAGTAGAAAATAATTTTATAAATATATAATTTAAAGAGTTTGTGTTACAATGATAAAAAGCCCAATAAACAATGATGGCCAATTAATAGGAATAAGATTAAAATAAAAATTAAGTTATAAACAAAATAATTCAATAATGGTAGAAAACCGTGGGGTGCTTGATCTTAAATGTTAAAATTATTTTATTAGTAGTCATTAACAAAATTAGAGTGATTATGAAAATATAGTAAATTGCCCCCCACGCTTTTTTACTATAATTGAATTATTTTGTAACTAACTTAAATTTTATTTTAATCCTATTTTTTAAAATTTAAATTTGGGCATAATTAATTGCTGGACTTTCTATCACTGTAACAAAAACTCTATATACTAAAAAAATTTTTTTCTACTCTTTTGTTGGTTTGTATAATAGCTTGTTTTTTAACTAAAAAAACAAAAAAAAGTGAAAAAATTAGTATTTCACCTTTTTCTGTGCTCATGCTGTTCCTAATATTCAAGTGTAGAAAGCTATAAGTGCTGAATATTCGTGTTACTGACGCTGAAGAAGAACTGTTTTATTGTTGGCCATTTTTTTTGATTTCTGGCTCCCCCCCTCTTTGGTAACCACCACTGTATTCCATTTACGTTTTTATTACTTCATCAAAAAATATAATGTATCCGTTTTTCCCCAAAATTTGGGGGTGTGAATACTTATTCAGAAAGCACTTCCAATCCGATCACCCAACCACACAACCTCATGATCTAACACAAAACGGCTTTCCCCCAGGATGAACTAAGAAATCTCGAAGGTGAGTCCCCCCCCCCAAAATCCCCCCGTCAACTCAAATCCACCCACTCTCTCCTTAAATCAGAGTAACACCCAACAAGCCCCCCAAACGAAACTTCAAAAAAATTTTCTCACACCACCCGCCGATATACCCAAAAACCAAACTAAAGAAGAAGACGTCTTTGTAAAGCCAAATCCCCCCTGAAGAAACCTAAACATGGAACCAATCAAACATTAAGCTTTGGACAGCATACAGCATCTATCACCAGCCAAAAACTTAATCGAAAATCACTCTCCTACAAAACCAATTACTTTTTTGGCTCACCCAATCCCACAAACATTGCTCTAAGTATACCAATGATCTATCAGGTCTAAACTATATGTTAAAAAAAATTTTTCCCCCACATCTCAAACCGGGCATTTAAATCCAGATGTACCAAATTCAGAAAGAAGTTAAGAAATTATATTGAGGTTTAACCCCTTCCCGGGGACAGAAAGTGATACATCCCGGGCCCCACGACATACAAAATTTTTTTTTAAATACACACAAAAAAAAAAGTTCAAATATGAACATATCTACACATTCAATCTTACAATGGAACATAAACGGTTTTTTTTAAAAAACATAGAAATGCTCCAAACCCCCCCTTTTTAAAAAAAAAAATCCAACCATAATAGCATTACAAGAAACACATTTTAAAGATGGAAAATTTCATTGCCCCAAAAATTTTAACGGTTTTCATAAAAACAGAAAAAATCAGGACAGAGCAAGCGGTGGCGTATCAATATGCGTTCACAAAGATATAAATGCCCGCGAAATATCTATAAATACAACCCTGGAAGTAGTCGCAGTTAGCGTAGAGCTTTCCAAGAAAATCTCAATATGTAATATATACATTCCTCCATCAAAAGACTTTACTAGCCAAGATATATGTAACATTTTAAACCAAATTCCTGGTTTTTTGCATCGCGCTGGGCGTTTTTTAACCGCCACAGCGCTATATGGGGATGCGCGAACACAGACGTCAGAGGGATAAAACTATTTGATGCCTTAGACTTTTCCAATCTAGTTATACTTAACAACGGCGAAGGCACACTTTTTTTAAAGTGGCAACTGGTTTCTCCACAGCTCTCGATCTAACCCTATGCGCCCCCCCCTCTAGCTACCTTTTCAAGGGGGAAAGGGGTTTTTCCCTCTCTGTACGGTGGGGACCATTTTCCTATTACAATTAGTTTTTAAATCCGAAACATATGCTACCTACTCGGGGAAAAAAATGGAATCTTAATCATGCTGATTGGACTAAATATAAAAATCCGTGAAAACAACATTTTTCCACACACAAATGAACAAGACATAAATGTTTTAGTGGACGATTTCACAAGTATTCTAACGGATCCCCAAAAAAAATCCATAGGTAAAATAACAAATACCCCAAAAAACATTCCAGTTCCATGGTGGAACGAGAACTGCAAAACGGCACTAAGGCATACAAAAAAGCGTTATTCAAATACAAAAAAAATAAAACGGGGAAAATTTGGGGCAACTTAAAAAAAATTGAGAAAAACAAGATCTATTGAAAAAAAAAAAAGATTCGTGGATTCAGTACGTATCATCTTTAACTCCCGACCCCCCCGCTACAGAAGTATGGAATAAAATTAAAAAAATACCGGGGGAAAAAACATACACACCAATTCATCAATAATCAGTGACGGGAAAAAATATAACAGACAGTCAGGATATTGCAAACCTATTCGCTAAATCCTACAAAAAATTTTTCCCGTTAAAAAAAACTACCAGAAGCTTTTTATATGAAAAAAAAAACACCAACAACTCCCTTAAATATAAGCGACGACAACAGCTTTCCCCCAAACGCCCCTATAACAAAAATGAATTACTAAACTCACTTAACGACATGACGAATGGAAGCCCAGGACCAGACGACATCCCCGTTATATTCCTGACTGAACTTCCAGAAACGGAAAAGAATTTCTACTAAATCTTTACAACCAAATTTGGAAACATCAATTTCCTATTAGTTGGACGAAAGCAATAGTTATACCATTACCCAAAGAAGCAGGGGTTCTAAACAACATCGACGGATCTAGACCAATATCACTAACGTGCGCAATGTGCAAAGGCCGGAAAAAAAATCAAAAAATAAAGGACCAATTTGGTACCTAAAAAAAAAAAACCTTATAGCAGCAGAACAAAGTCCTTTTTAGAAAAAAAAAGATCGGCACAAGATAACGTTATAGATTTAGAATCAGAAGTACACGAGGCCTTTATCAACAATCAAAAATGTATTTTTTTTTTTTCCGATATTAAAAAGCCTACGATACAGCGTGGCGATACCAAATATTAGAACAGTTAATATCCGGAACATCAATGGCAACATGTTAAAATTTATTCAGAATCTTCTCCAAGAAAGAAGTTTCCCAAAATTAGAATTAATGGCTCCATTTCAGAACAGACGACCTTAGAGAACGGTATCCCACAAGGCTCAGTCCTCAGCCAACACTTTTTCTAGCTGCGATTAACAACGTCACTAAGTATATTACAACCCCAGTCAAATGCAGACTTTACGCTGACGATTTAGTCTTGAGTATTAAAGGAAAGAGTTTGGAATCCATGCAAAATATTCTACAGAAAAAAACCTTGAAACCTAGAAGACGGGGCTCAAAAAAAGGGTTTTTAATTTTTTTCCCGACAAAAACAAAATGCGTACTTTTCTCAAAATCTTATGAAAACAGTACACCATTATTAAGGATTTACGGTCAGACGCAAAAAAATTTTCGATAAAGTAAAATTTCTCGGAATTTTCCCGACGATAAACTCACATGGAAACCTCATATTCAAAACCTTGTATCGACAAAAATTTTGGGTTTAAAATTTTAAAGGTTTTAACCACCAGATCATGGGGAGGGGAAAAACCCACTCCTAAAAATATACAGAGCCCTTATTAGATCCCCATCGATTACGGCGCGGCCGCTTACGACTCAGCCACAAACTCTGTCCAAAAAATCCCCGATCCTATTCATAATTCAGCCATGGGGCTTGCACTCGGTGCTTTCTGCACTACCCCTATAAATAGTATGCTCTGCGAAGCTCCCCGAACCTCCGCTAAGACACCGGAGAGCATTCTTGTCCCTATCATACGCTACACCCAAAAAAACCCCAACCCCCAAAAAAACCAACCCTACGCAACATTTTTTATCACGTTATTAAAACATCTACAACGTCCCCGTTCTCGTCCAAAGGTTTTTTGAGCGCATAAACCGATACCAATTAAAATTCCACATACAATTTCCCAAATTTTTTCAAGAAGATCCTTTTTTGCCCCCCCGTGGACTTTTAAAAAAAAATTGTATTACCAGTTTAGAGCAATACAATAAACACGACACACCCCCCAACTTGATTAAGGCCAAATTTTTCTCCCTATTAAATAATCTGCCCAAAGGGGGATACTATATATACAGATGCATCTAAGTCGTCACAAGGTACCAGCGTCCGAATTCCCCAAAAAAGCACACTTACTTTTATTATGAGCAAGTATACAAGCATTTATACAGCGGAAATGTATGCCATTCTCCAAGCCCTAATGTTTGCCGAACAAAGCGACAAACAGTTTACTGCAGTAATCTCGGCTCTCTTGGGGCTATAACCGCAATCCAAAATGCATTCTCAAAACACCCCTGATACAAAGAAATATAGAGTTCTTTCAAAGATACAAACGGCAAATAAAGAAGTGGCTTTTATATGGGTTCCATCACATATAGGAATAGACGGCAACGAACAGGCGGATAAAGCAGCTCGGCATGCCAAAGAAAACACTGACTCCATAATCGTACCCAACAAAAGTAAGGGGGGGCTTCAAAAGCTTTATCAAACATGAAAATCCGCCTGTGGCAAGAGGGGGGGAATTCCACGGGGGTCGTTGCTACGGGAATGTAAGACCAGTGTAAAACCGCGGCAATGTAACCTATCCAACCGAAAGGACCAAATAACTATAAACCCCCCCCCGTATAGGACACACAAATCTAACACACAGTTCCTCATATCGAAAGAGAAAAACCGCCGGTATGGCCGGTGGCCCCAAACCCTTAACTGTTAAACATATTTTAGTGGAGTGCCCAGAATTTACAGCAGCTAGACTTAAATATGAGCTTAAAAAATCCCTTCAGGATATTCTTAATAACAATTTAACCACTATAAACTTCAAAAAGATTGTGATTTATATAAAACAATTTAAAAACATGGTATAATACAGTTTACTAAAATGTAAATAAACTAATGTACTGTCTACGTGCAAATAACCCTTCCGGGGAAGGGGCCCTTCCCCCAATTTAAAAAAAAAAAATTGGGTACACTATTTTTATACTTTTTTTGCCTAAGCGCCATACTGTAGGTGTATTTTAGGACTAGGTGTGTACAGAAAAAAGTAAAATATTTATAAATAACAACCAGACCTAATATGTTTTGAAAAACTGCGGGTATTAAACTTTATATTAATGGTAACTATTCAGTATATGTATTAAAAAAAAGCTTCTTAAGCTAGGTCCTTTTCTTCAAGGGGTTTTACTGGTATTTTTTTTTTTGTGGGATACGCAGGAGTGCTTGCTTGGAAAAGGCCTAATTTATTTGGATCTCTTGTTTTTAACATAAAACTGCCATATGTTGTCTTCCCCCTTTTTTAGCCATTATATGATTCAGTTAATGTCCCCAAAAAAAAATACTTTTTTTTCCCCTTTTTGAACAAGCCATAACGGTGGTGCTGTAACGTCATGCAGTTTTTACAGAAGCGCTATTTTGACAGTTACGCTATGCGCGTTATTATTTTTAACGACCCTGGTGGTAATAAGCATCCAATTTTGGCGACATACATATACATATGGCGTTGAAAATTGTTAGGACAGTTAACATACCGATTTGTTTTTGCGAGAAGCGGTAACGTAGGGGAAGGCGTAATGACGTTAGTATATACGTCATTATTTTGTAGTCAGTATCCACCGCTATCGCCACTAGTCGAGAGGAGCGTTAATAATGGTTATGTCAAGTGACAAATTTAAATAATGGAAGACTCGCGCCTTTTCTATTGTTTTGGTTCTTGTAATGTTTTTTTTTGCTATGGTTTAACAACTATTTGGATTGCAGATTTTTCATTTTTAAATTAATTTCCAAAGGGATGAACTACCAATATATTTAAATCATAGAAGAAAGTTTCTTGTTACATTGACTTAGAAATAGCTTCTTATTAAAGGGGAAAATTTGGTTTATATCTTATTTTTCGACTTATTTCTAACCCCCAAAGACCTTACATTTGAACTTAAACTTAAAAGTGTTTAAAGGTTAGTATGTAAGTTTACGCGTGAATACATGAACCGTTTCGTTTTTGCGACGATAGGCTGGTTAACCCGTAGAATGGGGGGGGGGAAAAACTGCTATCAACCAGTAGTTAAAAACGGTAAAGTTTCTGTCACGCATCGAGTAATTTACGAGGTCATAACTCCGCGTATTATTTACAATATCGCATAGAATAGTCATGGGCACATTTTTTTGTTTATATTTTTTTACGTTACGATGCGTTTTGACTATTCCTAGAAATGTTTTTTGCACTTTTCTCAATCAATTTTTGTTGTTATTATCAGTTTTTTAATTTTAAAATGCCTAATACAAATTAGAAAGAACCAAAAAGCAAAAAAAAAACATTTTTAAAAAACCCAATGGCAAAATTTTAGCATACGAACTTTAAAGGATCATTTTTTTTTTTTTTTATCTTTGTGACAACTCACGAAGGATTTGCATATACATATATACTATATTATTAACATATAAAATAATAATATATACTCCTAAGTACCAGAGTACCGTGAGGCGGGGATGTTTAACCCATCTTATGCCCCAGTTCCGTCAACGCTGCCCAAGCACTGAAACATGCAAATATTGCATTTCACAGCACTTTTAGACAACGCGGTAGTGCCACCACGGACGTTATTTTAAATAACTACTACCTAAATATGTCTGCCCGGCGGGGCTGGGATTCGAACCCTGATCGCCGGCGCGGCGAGCCGAGGCTCTGACCACTACGCTACCGGACATCCTCCAGAATATTAAATAAAATTGCTGCTTTAATATCAAGTGTATTGCTTTCGACAACAGCACATTTTATAGGTCTTGGTACAACATAAATGAACAATTACTGTGACCAACGATTTTTGTAAACTAAGTCAATAAACATAATCACAATAATCTTTATGCACCTGACAAAGTGTCCGCATAAAATTCATCCAAATTATAATATGCCTTCACTTCCAACATCTTTTTAACTGATTTTTTAAAGCTTTTAATATTTAATTAATTTAATTAATAAAGATTCATATATTACAGACTTTTTTGTAAGGGAGCTTGCAGGTATTGGAAGTCCTAATTTATTTAAATTGCGTGTATTATAAACGCTGCATAATTAATTGACTTTATATTTCTTGTGACATTAAAAAAGGGTCTTTTTGTGTGAAGATTAGCTCAGAAAGAGTGTATAATTTATTAGTACCTAATTAATTATTTCAGTGTTTTATTTGTTATGCTGTGGTTTAATCGATTTTGTATATTTTTGTTAAACATTGTTAAATAAGTTACAAACCAAGAAGCTGTTTAAACAAATAAAAAAACTAAAATCATGTTTTTATTTTCATTGTTGAAATATTTTTTCTGGGCTTCCGGACTAAAGATCTTAATTTTACCCAAATGTCCAGGGTATTTAAAGCTTCTTTTCGGTGTCGTCAATTTAGGTGGTGGTAGCCCTATATATAAACCTAACGCCTAGTAATTTATACGGCGTCTTCCATATCTCTGAAAATAAATAGTAAATACCGCGTCCGCTTCAAATGGCCTCTTACCTAAATTATGTACGTTAGCGCTAAATAAAATACCCATATCTCTTTAATGTCAATTTAGGGATCAAAAAAGAAACAAGCCACGACAGAGGTTATAAATTATGCCATATTTTTTAAATTGACACTAATTTTTTTTTATTTAATAAAATCGAGATGATTGATTTAAGATTGAAAAAATCAATAATTTTTATTTTAAATATGTTTGTTTTTAAGAACTTGGAATTGATGTTAAATTCTTGGACGATATGGAAGAAGATATCAGACAAGCAGAAGACAGACACGAAATGCAGCAGAAACTGAACGATATGTGTCAATTGTTGGAGAAGTTGCAGAAGGCACAGTATGAAAGGTATGCGTCTTTGCATAAAACTAATGTTATAACAATTGTTGATATTTTCTGTATTTAATAACTTCAAAATAAGATACCGCGTGTGGCGAGCTGGTGTAGTGGCAGCGTACCAGCCACTCACCGTTGAAGACCCGGGTTCGAATCCCGCATTATCCATTGGACTTTTTCATAGCTCGTCACCCAAGAAGGAATGGCAAACCACTGTGTAGTATTTCTGTTTATAAGCCCTCTCACTGTGCTTCGGTGCACTTAAGCGGGGTCCCCATATTGTGTCTAGTTGGTACGCAAACAGATAATAATAATAATTAAAAAATATTTATTGATGAATGTACATACTATACAGTATTTTCCAAGTCAAAAAAAAAAATCAAAATACAATTTGGGAAACAACAGATTATACAAAGTCAAATATCCCATTCAAACAAAATTATAATGACTTAAAATATGAAAGGTTAATATTATATTTCTAAAAAATTAAAAAGATTAAAAATAAAAAACTCAAACTAAATAAATTTCGCACATATTATTAAAATCATTTGTCATTAAAACTTTAAAAGAACAACCACAAAAAAAGACAAATATTTTACAATACAAACATAGGCTTAAATATAAAAATCTAACACGATACAATAAAATACACACACACAGGTTAGAAATAAAAACAGCAACCCCAAATTAAATTTTTTAAACAAAGTTATTTTTTAAATATTCATCCTATTGTAGAATGCCTTCCTTTAGATAATTTTTAAGTTTATTTTAAATGACGTGGGGTAAGAGCTTAATTTTCCGGGCAAGACATTAAACATTTTCAGACCATATGGTTTCTGTTTGTTTTGTGTCTGGTTTTTTGTATTGTAACTGTGGTAGTCACAGTTATGAGAATACTTCGCAGTGTTATTCCTCACATGCACAAGACAGGCCAGTATATAAATTGATGGCAATGTAAGAATGCCAAGAGAGATAAAACTCTTTCTACAGCAATCCCTAAATCTTAATCCAGCCATCATCCTTATGCAGCGCCTCTGCACTGCGAAAACCTTAGCCAAATGCGGCGAATGTCCCCAACACAAGATCGCATACGAAAGGTGTGAGTGAAAGTGACCGTAGTAAGCCTTCATCAAGACTTCCTCTGTAACAATGTTCTTAAGGTTACGAATAATAAAAGTGCTTTTACTCATCACGCTTGCAAGATGTTCAGCATGTCTTTCCCATGTCAATCTCGAATCCAAACACACACCCAGGAACTTAACAGAGCTCGTTATTGTCTCCAGTGGTCTAAGAGAAAAATCCAATGTTTGAGTTTTTGTTTTATTTATGCTCAGACCATTTGAAAGAAACCACTTCTGGATCTCACATTCCACATTCTTACCTTGCTGGTCGAATTGAGCCAAATCACATGTTTTAGTAAGCGTCGTGGTGTCATCAGCATACAAAATAATATCTACACTCTTATCGAAGGTACAGGCACTAATATCGTTTACATATCAAAGGAATAGAACAGAGCCAAGAACAGAGCCCTGCGGTACTCCATAATTAACAGGGGCTGCACTAGATGTTGTGCCATTATAAGTTACATTTTGAAGGCGGTCTGACAAATATGATTCAATAAGTTTGACACTGTTACAACAAAATTTATATTTAGAGAGTTTTTGAATCAGCAACTTATGAGACATGCAATCAAAAGCCTTTGTTAAGTCAAAAAAGGAGGCACCAACATACATCCTATCCTCAAAACGGAGAAACGACAGGTGCTTGCCAACCAAGTGGTGCAAGAAACAGAAATCAACCTAATTTATGACACTAGTCTAAAAAGACGGGACCAAATTTTGATAATTGGAGGAGACGGAGCTAGAGGGACGGGATATTTGCTTAAACAATCCACTGGTAGTCGATACGACATAAACTGTCAACATCACCGAAAACGTTCATTCAGCGAGGTCGTTCATCTGTGTAAAACCTTATGTGGGAATTTTGGTAAAGGTGATTTTGTGCTTGTTTTTATTTCAAACTATGAAGCTGTCCAAGGTAAGCAAATACTAAAAAGTGACTTAGACGACTTACTTAAAATAACGGCAAACACTAATCTGATAATTGTTGGTTGTGGCTACAGTACTCGTCGTCCAGTGCTTAACGAATTTTTACATAGGCAATACTGTTTTCTACGGAATTATTTATCTAATAATAGTGATGTTCCTTTCATACCCATCTTTGGTACTACTTTTGATGGTAACATGAACTACGAGACCAAGGGTGAACTTATCTCTTTTCTGGTGAAGAACTATATAGCTCCAGACACAAGCCAAGACAATTTTTTATCCAACCGGTGGAAGAAAAAGCTCCGAAATTACTTAATATGTCGACTTATTACCAGAATGTCGGGGGATTACGAACGAAAACAAATCAACTACTATGTTCGAAAGGGCATCGGACTTTGATATAATTACTTTGACAGAAACATGGCTCACAGATGATATCCATAATTCCGAAATGTTTGACGCAAATTATTAGTTTATAGATCAGACCGGGATTATAACGCCTTGGGTTACCAGAGGAGGCGGTACCCTGATTGCTGTAAAATCCTCCTTGCACTCATCTGTACTGCCGGGCTGCGACAATGTCTCCTTTGAAGACACCTGGATAATGATTAAAAGCAATATGTCCACAATTATTGTTGGTTGATATATTTTCCTCCTAGATCGCCATTGGACTCGTTTGCGGACTTCTTAGGCATCTTGAAAAAAATAAAGAAGAAATATAAAAACGCAAAAATTCTTATAACTGGAGATTTCAATTTGCCATCTTTTAAAATGGATAAACGACGAAGGAACCTTTGACTCCGTCTGATATTTCCCAACCAGTTGCTGAGAATTTTATAACGGGAATGTTTCTTAACGAATTTGCTCAAGTAAATCATATCGCAAGCGAAATCGGGAACTTCTTGGACTTGGTTTTTCACGACGACATTGACAACATTTCAGTACAGGAAGCCCGTATGAATTATCCAATCGAAGTACAACATCACTCGCCACTTGAAATTACGTTTACTTTTCATTCTCCACTTTCCACACAAACGACTAAGACTACTATATATAACTTTGAGAAGGCCAATTTTGCGGACATAAATGATTACTTTTCAAGGGTGGATTGGAGGGGGCTTGAAGAATGTAGTCTGGTTGACGATGCAGTTGCTATACTTTACGAAAAGCTTTATGATGCTATTGAAAATACGTTCCAAAATAAGAAGGAGTGGCAGGTTTCCCAAATGGACACCGCTGATACAATCAAGGCTATTAAAAGGAAAAATAAGGCCCACCAGAGGACAAGGTTCTGGATTATTAGAGGATTATAAAAAAATTTCAAACAGAGGCGAATCAAAGATTTATAGAATCTAGCTATTTCATGTATGTCTCAAATACTGAACTGATGATTCCCCAACATCAAATATTTCTGGTCTTTTGTGTCCTCACTTAAAAAGGATCGAGGTTTGCAAAGACTTGGTTTACAGAAAAAAGAATTAAGCGACCAAAAAGACATAGCCAAGGTTCGCTACTCACTTTGAGTCGCTACAGAGTTTATCCTAATAACAGTGTTCGGGAATTTTCCGAGATCGAGTCCGTGAAACTTTCAAATCATCATTTTACTCCCATGAGGTTGCTCAAAAACGAGTACTTTGGACATCAACAAAAGCACGGGACTAGATGGAATACCTGTGTTTTATTAAAAAACTGCAGTTCACTCCTGGCAACCCCAATAAGCCACATATTTCGGCATCATTTAACCAAGCCACCTTCCCAACAGTATGGAAATTCTCGTCCATTGTTCCTATCTTTAAGCGGGATCAAGGGATAAATTGTTAACTACAGGGGTGTTTCATTGTTCCTGTGGTGTCAAAGGTTTTTGAGAGCATAATCACGGATAAAATTTTTTTGAAAAATAAAACACCAATTCCTGAAGAGCAGCATGTCTTCTTTAAGGGAATATCGACAACCACAAATCTTGGAAACTTTCACAATTACCTGTTTCAAAACGTCGAGAAAGGCTTTCAGGTGGATGCTGTGTATACGGACCTCACCAAGGCTTTCACGGGTGTCTCACTCATTACTTATTGACAAACTCAAGGGTTTTGGAATAAAAACAACTACATTGGGTGGATTAAGTCTTATTTAACGGACCGAAAGCAATGTTTAAGTTTGGAACGGAGAATCCCGGGAGTAAGGTTACATCTGGTGTACCTCAGGGCTCTCATCTGGGTCCAGTGCTGCCTTTTATATAAACGATGTATCGTCTGTATTTAAACACTGTAAATTTTTGTTGTATGCGGATGAAAAACTGTTTAGTGCAATTAAAACCAAAGATGACTGTGAAAAGGTTCAAGAGGACTTAACAAGACTGAATTTGTGGTTAGATAACTGTCTAGAAATAAATGTAGCTAAGTGAAAGTTATGCTTTTTTAAATGTAAACGTCCTGTGGAGTTCAGCTATTTTTTGAATGGTACTGCTGTTGAAGGTGTCGAACATTTTAACGATTTGGGAGTTATTTTTAGTAATGATTTAAGTTTTAACGACACATAGACTGTATTGTATTGAGGCCTCAAGAATGCTTGGATTTATTAGGAGAATTTGTGCGGAATTAACGGATACCAAAGCTATTAGGACATTATATAACTCTTTAGTACTTAGTGTGTTAGAGATAACAGTATTATATGGTTCCTTATTATCAATGTCATAAAGACCGATTGGAGCGTGTTCAAAACAAATTTGTAAAGTTTTTATTATTTAAGTACAGATTTCCGTATAAAAATGTTACTTATTTAACTCAATATTGTTGGCTGGCCTTCAAACTCTAGAAAGCGAGGGGAATGCCATGGCATTGTTTTTGTATAAGTTGTTAAAAACCAGATTCAATGTTCCCATCTTGTGTCATCTATACTAATTAGAATTCCGCAAAGACTACTAGAGCAAACACCTTGTTTGCACAAACATTTCACCGAACCAATTACGGCTCCCAAAAGTTTAGTAGGTAATGTGCATTTTAATAATCTTTTTAACCATATTGATTTATTTAAATTAAATTATGAAAGTTATAGAGGTGTTAGAGCCCAAGAGCAATTTTACCTAATGACAATAATAGTTAGATATTTATTTTATTATTTTTTTATCCTGTTTACTGTATTATAATTTATTACTCTGTTTTATTGTCTCACATTTTTTTTATACATGTAAAAGACTGTTATTTTTTTTTTGTACTATTTGATATTCTGTAATGTACATTGAATGAATAAATAAATAAATAACACTGAACATACTCAGTAAAATGATTTATTGCTGCAGTTGTTGACATATTACTTCGGTACGCAAACTGACACTGGTAAAACAGATTGCCGCTCCGAGTTGCTCATTTGGTTTCCAAGAGCACTCTCAAAAACCTTACCAAATAAAGGCACCACAGAGATTGGTCTGTGATTGGCAGGATTATCACAATCACCACTCTTGTAAACCGGTACCACACGAGCCAGCTTCAAACAGTCTGGAAAGACACCTGATTCTATACATTTATTTATAATTTTTTCAGTGGATAGATTATAATTTCCTTAAGAGTCTTAAGAATTTTAACATTAATCCCAAAGCAATCTTACTAGGGCTGTTCTTAAGGGATATTATGTCCCTTAAATCATTGTAGCTTATTGCTTTGAACTGAAACATTTGACCTTGATAATCCTGATCAGTGGTGACATAAGGGAGAGAATTTAAATAATCCATGGGGTCGGTGGTGGTCTTAGACATTTTATTCCTTAAGTTCTCAGAATATGTGAGAAAAAGTATTAAAGTCATTCGCATTTAAGTTTACTGCACAGGAATTATTTTTAATGGCGTTATTATTCTTAATTATTTTCCATGCTGCTTTGTTTTTGTTAGTAATTCCAAAATGTCTGCTGTTGGCCTTTTTTTTTACATTCTTCGATCTTAATTCTATATTTTTTCAAAAATATTTAAAAAATTTCTCGATTAACAAAAACTGGATGCGATTTACTTAAATGAGTCAAGAATTTTAAAGTTTCTCTCATTTGTTTTAACTGTTTTAAACCAATAGATGCGGTAAGAGTTTGTAAAATGATTACTAGTTAATTTGGTTTTTTCGGAAATGAATTGGTTTTTATTCTTATAAATATCTCAAATTGTTTATTAGCGGAAATTGTGCATCGTTAATAAATGACCAGTCGATATTTTTAAACCCTATGGTAAAGATTAAGAGGCCAGAATCAGTAATTGGTCTTAGTTATTCTAACATTAGTTTTTATTGTTGTTCGTTTAAAATCGCATCTAAAATTAAAAGATATAGCCGAATGATCTGACATGCAGGGATCCACAACCTTGTAATTAAAATTATTTTTACTATCTATGTTGGTAAAGATATTGTCCAGACATGCATTACCTCTAGTAGGCAAAAACACCACCCGGGACAGTCCATAGGACTCAAACAAGTTGCAAACCATTTGAGCCTCGATTGAATGTGTGTGAAAATGCACATTAAAGTCTCCTGTTACTATTATGCCTTTGCTTGATATGTGCAAGAGGGCGCCTACGCTCTGAATAGAGTATGGCACAGCAAGAAGAAGAAAATAAGATAAGTGGGGTTATATTGTCATATTTTAGCATTACAAATTTGAGATAATTCGTCTATTGTTTTCACGGTCCCCCTGTATGTATTAAAGCTTTTTAATAAATACTTGTTTTCAGACTGTAAAAACGATTTTTAACTGTGACTTTGACCCCATAACATGGCTCATCCTAAAGCAATTTTACAGTTTAAAAGATTTCTTGTTACAACGTTTCTCTCTGCCCACACCCACTTTTTGGCTTTTAAAATTTGCTTTAATTTTTCTTTCTTACAACAAGAATTCGTTATTTTTCTTGCAGCTGCCTGGCTATTTTGATGGATATATTAAAACTTTCAAGATACTAACCTTAAAATATTGTTATTGTATAGAATTTATTTAACCCGAAAGATTATCAAGCATTGATTAATAGTTATTTATAATATAAGTGTTAAAAGTACAATTTTAAGGCATGAGTCCCTTAAAATGTGCTTTTAACACAAATATCATACAATATTTTTTCTACAAAAATTAAATTATTCAAAAATTGGAAGATATAGTTTTACATACCATCGTATATAAAAATTATTGAAGTTGAAATTTATTAATGAATTCTAACAACCGTTGTTGATGCTGGTTGGTTATGGCATGTTTACTTCAAATTTGATACATCGTGTCAGTTTCAGCTCATTTTTGTTTTTACTTAAAATCAACTTGAAATGGAAGAAAATGTAGGAGAAATTATTGGTTGCATTGATCCATTTAAAGAGATACACAGAGGTACAATTAATATAAATGTTAGTAAATAAGGTCTCAAAAGTTGCCTCCTCTCCGATTTTGACCAAATTTGGTATACGGGGTTTTTTTGGGGGCGCTGATTACGAATCTGCAAAAAAAATTTCGGCAACGTTTCGTTTTCGATATATTCATGATCAGAGTTAAAAATCGAACTAACTGTTATTGCAGATTCGTAATCAGCTCCTCAAAAAAAAACCCGTATACCAAATTTGGTCAAAATCGGAGAGGAGGCAACTTTCGAGTCAATTACCTTATTTACTAACATTTATATTAATTGTACCTCTGTGTATCTCTTTAAATGGATCGATGCAATCGGAGAGGAGGCAACTTTCGAGACAATTACCGTAAATAAATATACATTGTTAAAATGTTACTTTAAGGCACTGGTGCTTTAAAGTAACATTTTTTAGGCATCTGGATAGTGTTAAAAATAGAATTTTTGACACGTTTGTAGAAAAAATATTTTTATAAATAACAACTAAAATATTTATGCATTTTTTTATACAAATTTCAGTAAGTTGATAAACTCTATTGTCAAACCAAATGGCAGCAAGAAAAATTTCATGCAATAAACCGTAAAAAACCCCAAAGTCTAAAGTTATGACGATACTATATTTATTCTGTATTTCAAATTAGCTTCATTAATATATTACTATGTAAGAACAAAGATAGAATAAGATAAATGAACACATACATTTTAATATTAAAAACTATTTTCAGATTATCTCAAAATCTACCTCCCTCTCTCCATAATCTACCAGGCCCTAAACAGGAAGAAAATACCTTAGCTGAGCAGTGCGTAGATGGGCTAACTGAACTAACGAAAAAAGTAACTCCTGGGGCCGTAGCTCCTGTGCCGGCCATCCGGAGAGCTTTGGGTGTACCGGTAGTACCGGATCCGGAACCCGATTTGGAAACTGAGTTGAGACAATTTTTGGAACAGGTATTTTTTTTACTAACACCAGAATTTTGCTATGCACTTTTTTTAAGTTATTTTCAAGAAATGGGACTAAATTTTTGTTATAAAAAATTATCAGACAGCTCATAATAACATGTAAAAAAAAACTAAATCAAAACTGCAAGTAAATATGTCTTTCACGAAGTGAAGAAGGTAACAACTTTTTGCATTGTATTTTATATCTTTTTTAGGCTCAACAACCTGCACATTTGGAAGCTGATAACGCAATTGAGGAGATTTTAATGGAATAAGCTGCCTACTCTCTGCTGCACTACTGATCTGAATTCCATGGTGCGACACGTGATTTTACAATGTATTGATGGAATTTTTCTTGTGTGACAAGAGAAAACTACTTATCCTAAGTGTATATAAGACACCCAAGTTTTTTTAGTACCTCCTACAATTACCTATACAAATTTTGAACGTTTTTGTGGACACATATGGATAAATACTATTTAAAGAAACAATAAGTAAATTAGTTAATTTGTAGACATGTCAAATGCTATTTATAAATTAAATTTTAATAACTAGATACATTTTGTGTTTTATTTTGGATAATTGGAAAGAATTTTTAGAACTGTTATATGCTATAACCGTTAAAATAAATTAATTAGTAAATAATTGCAGAAATATATTTTGCAAACACGTTCTAAGGTGACTCCTAAGGCTGTTTTAAGCCCCCCGGGCCGTGGAGCAGAACCACGAGGGGGAGTCTAATAGAAACCATCCAATTTTGAAAACTTAAATGATTCTGCACACATTGCAAAAAAAAGAGTTATGGTACCGATTACGTAATCGATTGACAGGCGCCTTTTATGAGTCAACCACAGAATAAAAAAAGGGTTAGTTGTGAATCAACTATGGTCCAGGCCAGACAAAAAAATAATTGCTAGAAGACTACATTTCGGCACATGTGAGCGCAGTCTATTGTCGAAATGATCATACATATGGCTGCCGAAAGTAATTTTTTTGACAGAAAAGATTTCTTTATTTCTCGTGTGCAATCGCAAAAGAACACTTACATCTAAGTTTATTTAACGTAAATTTAATGTGTAATAAGTCGGAGATTCTGATAAGGTCTAGAGCCAGACAACGCCGTAGTCGTTAATAAAAATCCATATTATAAGGGTGTAACCCATGTTAAAAAGTCGCTCAGCCTCTTGCTAAGCCAACGCTAAAGTTGTTAAAGAAATCCAAATGGTGTACAATAAGTTGTCTGGTCGATCAGCCTCTTGCTAAGCCAACGGTAAAGTTGTTAAAGAAAATCCATATCATAAGGGTGTAACCAATGTTGACTGGTCGATTAGTCTCTTGCTAAGACAACGTCGAAGTCGCTAATGGAAATCATATTATAAGGGTGTAATCAATTCTAACTGGTTGCTCAGCCTTTTGCTAAGCCAACGCAAATGATAATGAAATTACATATCATAAGGGTGTAACCAATGTTGACGGGTCGCTAACTCTCTTGCTAAGCCTAGCAAGTATGCCAAAAGAAACAAAAAGCAGCTTATTTAGGGTTATGTTATTTTCTTCGAGCATGCACCTTCTAGAGGCAGTCTTGCTGCTTGGCCATGCAAAAGAAAATTTGAATACAACCTTTTCTCTCTCGCTGCGCTGGTTCATATTAGTCGACGGAAACTTTTCTATATGAGCAGGGCCGCCAACCAATTTCAGCACGCGGAGCAGGAGAAAAAGGTTGTGCTCAACGAACCCAAGAATTCGTTGGTTGTACTTAAATTTCATTTCTCTCTCGCACGGCTGAGAGGCAAGGCTGCTTCTAGCATGTATATCATGTATATGCTCGAAGGTTATTATTGTTTACCTATTTATTTTGTGATAAAAGTGTAAAATATAATTGTTATTTAATGTAATAATGTTCTAATAAAAAAATATAAATAAAGCAGTTTCTATCTTTACTTTTGCAATGCAGAGATTATCACAAAGCTGCCCTATATCTTTGTCACCCCCGACCAAATGCCTCTAAAAAGGCTTCTTTGACATCGGTGCCCCTGTTTAATCTTAAATTGGAATTTTGTGTTTAACATGGAAAAAAAGTGTGTATTTTGTAAAGAACGCATAGACTCCGAAAGCCCCCTGCGTTTGGAAGAAAATAAAATGTTTATGCTGGAAATTTTAATGGAACAAACATCTTTTGTAAGTACTAGCAGAACTTTATTTACAATATTAGATTGTCTGTAGGATCTATACTCTGCAACACTAATCTTTATTATTCAATATGGAATCTGTAGTTCTCATCTATAAAAAATATTTAAGCAGGCATAATCAGACAATTTACAACACTACACAAAATCATAACCTACCACTCCCCGAAAACTACCCGTACAAAATATTAACCTCTCTCGGTCTCTTAGAACGACTATATCTTTAAGAATATTAAATAAAAATTAAATAAAAAGCTTACTGGTTGATAAAGCAGCAGTAGTAGTACACTGATACCTTGTGATTGTTTTTAAATGACATAATTTGTTTTGTCAATGCATTTTTCTATTTTCTTCTATTTGAATTGATGCTACTATTTTTGTGTTACTGTTTATGTGCAGTTTTTATAATTTACAACATAACTAATATTGATTAAGAGTTTTAATTTATGATTGTTGTTTCTCTATTTGTGTAGTTTTCCATTAGCTTTGAACTAAATAAAATAAGATTATCAGATTCTTAATTGATAATAATAAAGGGGACACTCATGTATAGGGTGGCCCGTTTATCTTGAGACACTACCTTATCTCATAAAATATACAAGATACAGAAAAAAGTTCCATACTTAGTTTAATTTATATTTTAACAATATTTCACTTTTGTATATACAGGGTACTCCATATACCATGGACAAGCATCAACTTTCTTAATTTAAATGGGATACCCTGTATATTATTGCATCTTTTGATTTTACGGAAAATTCTAGACATATTTTATACATAATATCCTAAACTTGAGTCTTACCATGTTTGACATATTTTAAATTTTATATAAAAAATGATGTTTGTGGATCCTAAAATAATTATCAATTTTTCATATAAAGAAGCCTTTATTATTTAATTTTGATTAAATTTTTTATTGAAAAGAATGTAATTCAAGAGATTTTTATTATATTTTGATGATTGTCTATACAGGGCATTCAAAAAATAGGATTAAAAATGAAATTGAGAAAACTTCCAAAAATCAATTTGTTTAAATGGAAACCCCCAAATTTTATACTTTTATCTTATTTAGAATTAAAAATAAGGGTTAGTTTGTGTAAAGTTGCTCATTCCAAAATTTTGAAGTATAGGCAATATAATATTTTTATATGGCAAAAATGCTATAGTCTGCTATATGACTCTTAAGTTTTATTAATATGTGGCCATGACAGCGTTTAAAATACAATTAAGCACTATAGAATGTCACTATTTTTTAAAAAATCTGCTTGTTTATGTGATTAAAAAAGCTCTAATACTGATATTAATTGTAAGGTAAATATTTTTAATGATAGATTAGGTACTGTCTTTGTTTGATGTTTACTGTCCACCTAAAATAGTTAAACTGAGAAAACCAAGACCGCCCTGGTTAACATATAATTTAAAAAAAATGATTGAACTTAAACACAAGGCTTTTCGCAAATTTAAAACTTTAAATTCAATTGAAACTCGAAATTATTATATCCAAGTTAAAAGTTATGTAGCATTTGCTGTGAAAGCTGAGAAAAAAGCCTACTATTCAACGGAAATTAAAAGCTGTACAAAAAGAAACAGAAGCAAACAATACTGGGAGAAAATTTCCAGCTGGAAAATTACTAATAAAACACATAAAGATATTCCAAGTGAACTAACGGAACCTAATTTAATCAATAATAATTTTTTGGATAGTACACCACAAACAAATATAGATCGGGAACTGTTAAATGGTTTTCTCAGTACAACTGTTCCTTGGGAGCCATTTATACTAAGATTTGCTACAGAGGAACAAGTACTAACATATCTCAACAGTATTAAAAGTAATGCGGTTGGCATTGATGAAATTTCTATAAAAATGCTTAAGGCTTGCATGCCTTACTGCCTTAAACCTCTAATTAATATAATTAATTTTTCTATTGAAACTGGTTCTGTACCTGATGTTTGGAAAATGGCTCTTGTCACACCTGTGCCTAAGGTGAATAATCCCTCGAGTTTTAATGAATTGAGACCAATCAGTATAACACCTGCACCATCAAAAATCTTAGAAAAACTAGTCAGATGTCAGGCCACTGAATATTTGTCTGATAAGGGTATAATCCCTAAATTTCAATCGGGTTTTGTAGACTACTGTAGCTGTGCAACAGCACTTTTAAAAATCACTAGTGATATATCATTGACTTTTGATCAGGGGCAATGCTGTCCTTCTGTCATGATAGATATGACCAAGGCTTTTGAGAGTTTAAATATAGATTTACTACTAGCTAAGTTGACCTATTATAAAATGAATGCTAATGGATGGTTTGACAGTTACCTGCACCATAGGCAGCAGGCAGTCAGACTGATGGCTGATGATGGGTTGGTGCGGTCTGATTGGAGGGTTGTGGAGAGGGGTGTCCCACAGGGATCTGTTCTTTTTACGATTTTCGCTTCGGACCTTGTTGGCCATATTAAACATTGTAAATACCATATGTATGCGGATGATTTGCAGATATATCTCCCCAGCTCGATACACAATCTTCCGGATAGCATAAATCTAATTATTACTGACTTAAACAATATCTCAAGCTGGGCATCTGCAAGTTCGCTGCTCATAAATCCTAGTAAAACACAAGCAATTCTGTACTCTCGAAAAGACATAAATGTTTCAGTTTTGCACATTAAACTGGATGGTGTTGACATACAGTGGACTAATAAAGTGAGGAATCTTGGTTTGTATATGGATAGTAAGCTGACTTTTAACGCACATGTTAACAAGATTTGTCAGAGATCATATTATAAACTTAAATCATTGTATGAATTCAAGAGTCTTCTTCCCTGTAATATCAAAAGGTTGCTTAAGGATAGCTTGGTACTTTCAATACCGGGCTATCTTGATGTTGTATATGGACCTTTCTTAACAAATTATAATAAATACAAAATCCAAAAAGTGCAGAACTCTTGTGTTAGGTATGTAAAAAGTTTGTCTCGTGAAGTGAACATTCGCTTCGGAGATGCAATCTCTATACCGCATCACAGAACAGAATTCTTTAAGTCATGTTTTCTATATCTTACACCTCAAATTTACAACTCATTGCCCCTTAGTTTTAAAAGCTCAAGTGTACCTGTTTTTAAGTCTAAAATACGCAAACACGTGTCGGTGAATAGGTTATTGTTGTAGGCATCTATGTTTATTTATTGTTCTAGTTTTTGTATATTTCTAGTTTTGTTATGACTTTTTTTAGTTAATAAGTTTTTTGGTGGTTATTAAAATACGCCTGGAGGTACTTTTCACCTTTGTATGTGACTCTGTTGATACAATAAAGATTATTTTATTTTATTTTATTTTTTTATTTATACTATGGGCCGCGTATCTTGCGACACTACCTTATCTTAGAAAATATATAGGAGATAAAGCCAAAAGTTAAATGCAAAAATTAATTGACTAATTCCAGTCTTTAATTTATTTCATTTTATTCTTTCATATTTCACATATTAGGATCCGCAAACGTCATTTTTTATATAAAATTTAAAATATGTAATATGTGAAATATATCTAGAATTTTACGTAAAATCAAAAGATGTAATAATATACAGAGTATCCCATTTAAATAAGAAAGTTGATGCGTGTCCGCGGAAAATGGAGTACCCTGTATATACAAAAGTAAAATATTGTTAAAACATAAATTAAACTAAGACACTTTTATATGAAACTTTTTTCTGTATCTTGTATATTTTATGAGATAAGGTAGATCTGTTAATTCAAATAAAATTTTTAGGACAAAGAATTATTCATTGACTGTCCCATATGTGAAGACTGCGATAAGACCATCTTGAACTTTTTTAATTTTAAATCAAAGTTCATGGAAGCAGAGGATGAGTTTTTAAGTTACGTAAATTCAGATAACAAATTAGATCTCTACAATGTTCTGGTCACCCGAGGAAGCTCAAAAGATTTCCTAATGAAAATGTACCTATTAAAGTGTGTAGAACATGTTTTAAGGCAACTCAGGTCCAGGATTATAAGCAGATCAAATCGTTGGAGAGTAGTTTGGCTCAAATGGTGACAACATGTCTGCCCGAATTTGTATGTAGATAAGTAGTTTTTCGTAAATTTTGCAGCTCTTCTTAAGTACGGTCAAAAAAAATGGCAAAAAAATTGAAAAACGTTTTTATTGCAACATTAGATTCACTATACTAACAAAGTTCTATCTTGTTTATATTTTAAAAATTTTTGCTAGCTTAAACTAATCTCATAACATTAA